>LPNX010057347.1:26988-90177 GCA_001517045.1 Pseudotsuga menziesii | reverse complement strand
GATTAGTGCACAATCTCAATGATGTCATGGTAGAGATGGAAGGCATCTAGAAAGTTTCTGTGAGATATGGATGAATGTTGTATTGGCTAAACAGTTGCATGGTGCATAAGAATTTGTCGTTATGCATATGAAATAGTTCTAACCATGCAATTGGTGCATTTGAATTGTAGGAAAGGTCATGTACAACCTCCTACAAGAAAAGAAGGATGAGACTTGTTCCGAAGAACTAGAGATGACAATTCAATAAACATGAATCTGAAGCTCCCAGGGTCAAAGACACCTTCAGAGAGTGGTAGATATACCTTGAAGGATGAAGACCACCATGAGTACAAGAGATAACTCAAGATGAAGAAAAGAATGCTATGAAAGAAGCTATGATCAAAGAATAACAGTTGATCATGAGGAATGATGTATACGATATGATTTCGAGACATAAAGGAAAGTATGTAGTATCCTCCATATGGATCTACAAGAACAAGTGTAGAAAGCAAGGTTCATGATTTGCCTCAGAAATAATAGACTATGACATGACATACTCTATTGACCAGTATATATCAAGCATAGAACCACCTATACAGAATGAAGAGGGAAGATGATACTCCACTTCAGGGGGAGTGACTATAGAAAATTATATCTGAGTTTGACATGGTACGACATGATGGATAGCTTCGTGATGGATCGAGACTTTACCAAGAGTAAAGTGGGTTCCAACCTTCAAGGTTGAATGCAGAAGACTAGGATATGTTGATGACCTGAGAAGACAAACTCATAGAAGATGTTATGATACTAGAATGATGTTTGGCATATAGTACTCAAACCAGAAAGCAAGGATGTGGTATCTTCCAAATGGATTTGCAAGATAAGATATGTTGCTGATAGAAGTAAGGTAAGACTTGTGGCTAGAGGTTTCTATCAGAAAGAGGGAATTAATTCTGAAGAGACACTTACTCCAGGAAGCAAGGTACACTTCCTTCAAAACTATCATGGTAGTTTCTTCCATGATGAAGTAAAGACAAGCCTTCCTTAATGGTATGATTGAGGAAGAGTTTTACATGAAATAGTCACAAGGATTTGAAATTGAAGACAGATGGAATCAAGTATGCAAGTTGAAGAAGGCCCTCTATGGCCTGAAGCAAGCTCCTAGAGCTTGGTATGGAAGAATAGATAGTTTCCTGATGAGCATGGGCCTTGCCAAGAGTAAAGTCAATCCTAACCTTTCCTACAAGGTTGTAGAAGATGAACCTGTCATTCTATTACTATATGTGGATGACTTATTCTTGACAGGGAATGAGAAACATATCATGGAAAGCAAGAAGAAACTAGCAGAAGAATTTGAGATGAAAGACCTTGGGTTAATGCATTATTTCCTAGGTCTGGAAGTATGGAAAAGTTCAGAAGGAATTTTTCTCAACCAGGGAAAGTATGCGGTAGAGATATTGAAGAGATTCAATATGTTGGAATGCAAAGTCATGGCCACACCCATGGACTCCAACCTGAAGCTGTTAGCTGATGACTCATCAGAGTTAGTGGATGTGATTCACTATAGACAGATCATTGGGTCATTGATGTACTTAACAAATACTAGACCAGACATTTGTTTTGTTGTGAATACCTTAAGTCAATATCTTGTTCAACCAAGACGGGTTCACCTAGTAGCTGCAAAATATGTGATGAGATATCTGAAAGGGACTATAGACTTAGGTCTATACTATGATGGTATCCATGAGTATAGATTGTATGGCTACACAAATGCAGATTGGGTTGGAAGTATCTCAGATAGGAAAATCACAACAGGTAGATGCTTTTGTTTGAGGTCTGCTATGAGTTCATGGTTTAGCAGGAAACGGTCCAGTGTTTCTCTTAGCACGGTTGAAGCAGAATACATATCAGATTGCTCTACTAAGTTGTGAATCCATATGGCTTTAGAAGCTGATATCAGGTCTCTTTGACCTGAAGATGGATACTACAATGATTCTATGTGATAACCATAGTTGTGATGACAAAGGACCCTGTGTTTCGACGTAACACATAGAAATCTGGTATTTCTACATACAAGATAAGATGCAGATGATGATACTGTAGATGCAGATGATGGTGATTCAGTATTTCTATACTGAATATAGAGATGATGATGTTTTAGTATTCCCATATTGAAGATATAGATGATGATGATTTCAATATTCCCATATTGAAGATATAGATGATGATGATTTCAGTATTGCCATATTGAAGATATAGATGATATTTCAGTGTTTACATACTGTAGATATAGATGATGGTGATTTCGTATATTGAATATAGAGATGATGATGCTTTCAGTATTTCTATACTGAAGATATCGATGATGATGCTTTCAGTATTCACATACTGGAGATACAAATGGTGATAGTTCAGTATTCACATACTGAAGATGTAGATGATGATGGTTTGATGATGTACTGACGAAGCCTCTGCCTCGAGTAGAGTTCGAACACTTTCAAGACAAGCTTGGTGTTGTTCGGAAAGACCTTCCTCGAAAGGGGGAGTAGTGATGTTGCAGTGGGATTGTATCATCCCTGGGAATTTTCCCTAAAGTGATACAGAGACCTTGGTCCTCGAGAATGAAGAGGGATTGTATCATCTCGGGACATCTGTCCATAATAGATCCGGTGACCTCGGTCCTCGAGAACGTGGTGGAATTGTATCATCCCTGGGCACTTGCCCTAAAGTGATTCAGAGACCTTGGTCTTCGAGAATGAAGAGGGATTGTATCATCCTGGGACATCTGTCCATAATAGATCCGGTGACCTCGGTCCTCGAGAATGTGGTAGGATTGCATCATCCTTGGACATCGTCCTAAAGTGATAGGGACTGATTCTCCCGTAATCAATCTGGTGTCTTTGGTCCTCAAGAATGTGGTAGGATTGCATCATCCTTGGACATAGTCCTAAAGTGATAGGGATTGATTCTCCCGTAATCAATCCGGTGGATTCGGTCCTCGAGAATGTGGTAGGATTGCATCATCCTTGGACATAGTCCTAAAGTGATAGGGACTGATTCTGCCGTAATCAATCTGGTGGCTTCGGTCCTCAAGAATGTGGTAGGATTGCATCATCCTTGGACATAGTCCTAAAGTGATAGGGACTGATTCTCCCATAATCAATCTAGTGGCTTCGGTCCTCGAGAATGTGGTAGGATTGCATTATCCTTGGACTTAGTCCTAAAGTGATAGGGACTGATTCTCCCGTAATCAATCTGGTAACTTCGGTTGTCGAGAATGTGGTGGGATTGTATCATCCCTAGACTTTAAGTCCAAAAGTGATCCAAAGACTTTTTTGTCTTTGAGTTGTGGATTGCAGGTTGTAGCTGATGATGATGATGTCGTACTGATCGAAAGATCAGAGTATGATGACGTACTGATCGAAAGATCAGAGTATGATGATGACGTACTGATCGAAAGATCAGAGTATGATGATGATGACATACTGATCGAAAGATCAGAGTATGATGATGATGACATACTGATCGAAAGATCAGAGTATGATGATGACGCACTATGATTATGATGTTTCTGATCGAAAGATCAGAGTATGATGATGATGATTCTGATCGAAAGATCAGAGTATGTTGATGATGTTTCTGATCGAAAGATCAGAGTATGATGATGATGTTTCTGATCAAAAGATCAGAGTATGATGATGATGTTTCTGATCGAAAGATCAGAGTATGTTGATGATGTTTCTGATCGAAAGATTAGAGTATAATGATGATGTTTCTGATCGAAAGATCAGAGTATGATGATGATGTTTCTGATCGAAAGATCAGAGTATGTTGATGATGTTTCTGATCGAAAGATCAGAGTATGTTGATGATGTTTCTGATCGAAAGATCAGAGTATGATGATGATGTTTCTGATCGAAAGATCAGAATGTGATGATGATTCTCATCAACAGATAAGAATATGATGATGATGATGTTGCTGCTGATCGAAAGGTCAAAGTGTTGATGATGATATTGCTGATCGAAAGGTCAAGATGCTGAAGATGTTGTTGCTGATCAAAAAGTCAAAGTGTTGAAGATGTTATTGATCGAAAGGTCAAAATGCTGAATATGTTGTTGCTGATCGAAAAGTCAAAGTCCTGAAGATGTTGCTGATTGAAAGGTCAAAATGCTAAAGATGTTGTTGCTGATCGAACAGTCAAAGTACTGAAGATGTTGCTGATCGAAAGGTCCAAATGATGAAGATGTCGTTGCTGATTGAAAGATCAAAATGTTGAAGATGTTGTTGCTGATCGAATAGTTAAAGTGATGAAGATGTTGCTGATTAAAAGGTCCAAGTGCTGAAGATGTCGTTGCTGATTGAAAGATCAAAATGCTGAAGATGTTGCTGATCAAAGCAGTCAAAGAATTAATGATGATGAAGACTGAAGATTGAAGATGAAGACTACATGATGTTGAAAAGCTTCCAATGATTTATAGATGTGTTACCCTGCTGATGTTGATGATGTCCCCTATCTCTACTCTTGTTGTTGTTGATGTTGCTGTAGAATACCCTTCTCGTTAAGGGGGAGTGTTGAAATATTGTAACTTCGAAGAATATTCTATATGTATCTTTTTTGGTCCCCGATGGTCCTACCGGGAGAACCACTTGTATTACATTGTACCCCGATGATCCTAATCAGAAGAACTAATAAGAGTCATGAGGTAGTCCCCTCTAATTGTAAAGGTGGGTCATCAGCACCCCAGTGTGGTTACTTGAGCCTAAATGTGTAACTCGAGCCTACATGATTTAACTCAAGCCTACATGTCAAATGAGTTAACTTAAGTGAATGGATGAATATAAATAGAGGTGTAGTGCTCCTCATTTGAGACACACACACTCTCACTTGTGTAGCACATTAATGGAGAAGAGAAGAGTAGCTGGAGAAGGAGGAGGATCAGGCTTTGATCTCCTTGTTGGTTTTACCTTTTATCTTTTTGGGGCATCTATATTGAGGAAGATTTTGTTGGGTTTTTCCATTTATGGTTTTCCCAGGATAAATCTTTGTGTTCCTTTTGTATGGTTGTGCTTGTCTATCTTTCAATGATCCTGTTTATATGCTTTTGTTATGAATTCGAAATGAAATACTAATGATCTAGCTTAGCATATGAAAATTTAACATAACTACCTACCACTACACATGGATAACATCAATATATATATATATATATATATATATATATATATATATATATATCATCATCATCATCATACATCACATATATACATCAAACACATACATAAGAAAATAGAAAATGTCTCCAAAGTGGTTTGTGTATCACCAAAATATGTGTCATGTACATCATAATGCCTCATAGGACACACATAAATAAACGCATAGGCCTTATGGGGGTACATCAAAAACCATCCTCCTTTAGGCTCCATCAATAACATGTACAAAATGGGGATCTCATATCTATACAAAATAATGGAGTGCTCAATGCTCAATCATCCCCTCCTCGTGCCATATCACAAGGACCAATCATAACTAGAGGTTGTACTTCCTCCACCTCTACTCTTATTTATGCTGCTACAGTTCCTGGACCTGGTCCCTGGGTTAGTTCCAGTCTTGGAGGCAGTCTCCTCCCAATAGGGGGACTTTATCCTGCCTGTGCTCCTCGTACTATGTAGCATGCTACTGCCACCATTTGCATTACTCGGTGCCATCCATCCCCATGCTCTATAGGAATTTGGAGGATATAAGACATCTCCTCGTCAGCAATATCAACTACTCCTGGATAATTGACTCCCTTAATCAATGTACTTAGCCACCTCTATAGGTCAGCTAAGATGGTCATCGCTTGGTCTCCCAAAGATCCTCCCTCAATAGGAGTATCCCCACCTACAACTCTACGAGCATCCCAGACATCCCCCCTTGCTACTCCAATAGCCCCTAAATCAACGTCGTCATCACACTCCGGCAACATCGCAACACTCAGGTAGTTGCACGGGCCCAACATCTGCATCACAGATAGGAAACCATAGTCAATATCAGATATACATAAAAAATATTTGCGTAGTCAAATACTATATAAAAAATTATGTAATCACAGACTACAAATGTACCTGTGGCATCTGAACCATGAATAGGAGGGGGTAGATCCAAATCTCCCAATAGTCCATACTGTTCCATGGATACCTCTTCGTCACATCAATCCTCTAATGCCACACATCCAAAAACTGGATTGTAAGCACATGCCCCATTGGTCCTCCACCAACGCAAGGCATCACTTTCCCCCAAAACATCATTCAAGGCTCTTGAGGCCACCTCGACAACAAAACAACCTGTGGCCTCAGTGACGAATATTTCTCAAAGAAGTAGGAGTACAATACGCTCCCATGATGGAACATTGTCACACCTAACCCTCATCATGCCTCCAAGAATTGCTCCATCAGTACATGGAGTAGCATAGGCCCCCAAGCCACTTGGTGACCAACTATGACCCGTTCCACCAACAACAACTATCCCCCACCCTCACTACAGTAGTCACCATTGCTCGTATCTCCAATATTGTCGTATGACCAATGAGGATCTGCATGGATCTCAGGGCACTCATATCCCCACTACAATACTAATCGATGAGGCCATGCATCGAGAAACCCCCTCCCATCACTGGCTGAGTAGCCTCATGTACTCCATGTGGGGACATCCCAGTGAGGAAATAGATATCTTGAGCAGTGATACTCATGTCCTCGTCTCCCACACAAAATAATACCCTATCAGGGTCCCACATATGCATGATCTCATGTAACAAGAACTCTGCTGATCAAAGGAAGGGGCACTTGAAAAACTTCAAGAGCCCCACATCTTGTAACATTTGAGTGTACACAAAGTCCCACATCACCTAGCACTAAATCATCATAATGTCAGTCTTGCCACTCTATGTAGTCCATCATGTCCAGTTACTATTACCTACAAGCACAAATAGTCACACATCAAGTTTGATCTTAGCATCCAAATTGTAAAAGAAACAAAGACCCCAACTTGTGCGCTTTTTCCTCCCAAAATTACATGAGCTACACAACACCCCTGTCTTTAGAATGTGATTAGAACGATTGTATGGAGGTCTCCCACATGACCATAGTCATGCTAGATATGTGTGGTTCGGCTGCACTATTTGCACAACTAACCCATGGAAAGTCATGCAAAACCATCACATGGATAAAGCGTAAAACTCCCACCCGGTGCATGGCTATAGCTACTTTTCCACATGAGGGTAGCACGCGATAATGGATTCTCTCGCACAATCGCAAATGAGAATCCGAAAAACCTATGTGGTCTATTTTTATGGTAAAAAATTGGTTGTACAGATTATAGGAATCCCTACCCTAAAATTCCAATCGAACATAAATCACGAGGACATGATGAAGGTTTACTTGAAACTCACAGCACAATTATCAGATGCATGGATCTTTTGGAATCAACAAAAACACAATTTGTAGCACGAACAATGGACGGTCCTAATGATTTCGAAAAATAGGCCCCACCCCTATTTATAGACATTTGAACCAAGTTTTAAACCCTCATTATGGCTAAATCATAACTCTGTTTGACAGACCATTCACACCACCACGATTAACACATTGAGAATTGCACAATGACACTAATCACTCTTCGATGCAAAAAACTTCATCTAGCACCAATTTTTATGCTCACCCTTAAGGTACGCTCAGTTTTTTGTTATTATTTATGTATTGTCAATACCTTTATCATGTTACTTACTACACTTGGGAATCTGTGTCATGTGTTCATGATGATGTCCACTAAACGACGATTCTAACCCCTTCAGTAATGGTGCAAGACTTGCATCACAAGCATCATCTAGGAATTGGCATATAGGCAATGTTTTCCCTCTATTTACTTTGCATTTACCAATTCTTCCATTGATCACCACAAGGTATTAATTCCCAATAATGATGTGCCATCAAAATCGTAAATGAGAATAACATGTTTCCCTCATGGGAGTGTCGTTGCAACTCCTGTCATACTTTGGAACCCATGATGTCGAGCCATCGCAAGTGTGAGGAATCTGATCCAACTTGAAAATATCAACCTATAGTTCATCATTATGTAGTTTCCCCCACCTCCAACAGTTGATGCCATCATATTCCTTGGCACATGTTACAATTAAGACTCATAGTTAACCACTCATACTTCCATGATTAATCTAACACATGTCATCTTCCTTTTGTCCATGCATCACCCTCTTGAAAACAACAATGGGTACCCCACCCTCCAAAGAAACCTCTCTATAGTTAACCCCGCAGGAATAATCTGCATGTCATTGATTTATGGGGCACTCATATTCACATTTACAAACAACCTTCACATCATCATGGTAAAAGTTCCCCAACCCACTCAGAATCATGGGAACTTTGTCCATCATAAAATTGATTCCGCAATTCACCCAAAATCGTGGGAACTTCGTCGATCATAAAATCAATTCCCCAATTCACCCAAAATCGTGGGAATCCTTTCCATCACCAAATCGGTCCCCTAACACATTCAAAACTATTGGGACACCACTAATTATTCTTTATGTACAAATAGTTCTTTGATCCACACAAAAACATGGGGACCCTTGATTCTTTTGGAAGCAACCCTTGGTCACCTTTGATTGATGTAGTTGAGTCTCTATATTCCTAGCACTGACAGTTTTGTGAACCACCCTTACCCTTAGTATTGTGTCTCCAACAAAGCCCTTCATCTGTAGTTTGTCTCCCCCCGTTACACTCTGTACCTCTATTTTGAGGAATGAGGAATGTTTCCATCAGTGACTCCCTAGTTTACATCGATCAAAGGAAGTTATGAGCCCCATGCTTATCATCCAGTCTTGTGTCAATTCTATTAGTCTTACAGTTGGTTACAAAATGATCTTGGTTCGTACGATAAGACCCTCATCTTATCATGTACTTCATCTCTCATTGACATCAAATCACCATATTCTGCAAGTTATAGTGGTTATAATTGTACCTTGGGATCCCTTTCAATCAGTACAAGGGATCACCTCGAACTAAGTAGGGAGAGTCATTAGTGCTCCCTAACTTAGTGTTCTCACCTATGCTCAATGTCAAAACATCTATTGTGTCAAGGGGAGTCATAAGTTTCATAGGTGAAAGTGTTCACATTTACAAATTATGGTAGTATCATATATGGTATAGTGAGGTGCCCCATCCAACAACTTCACTAGTATTCTGGTTCCCTACCCCAGTGGGCTTCTCCTGATCTTCAACAGTTTCGCTTCTTCGATGCTAGTTACATCATTTTCAGGTTCATATACTCTTACATGGATTGAATTCACCTTAAATCACATACTTGTAGTATCATGAATCGACGCCTTAGTCTTCTCTTACTGTAGTCATCTTGAAAAAATTTCACGAGCATAGGTATTCCCAACTCGTTTGTATAAAGCACCATTATTTGTTACATCTTCACCGGTCATCACTAGCAATCTTCCCCCATTGGAGGAACTTTTCATCCACACATGCATCATAACTTATAAGAATAAGAGAGGACAAAAGAAACAATGATGCATTATTTTCCCTACAGCACCCTTTGAACCTCATACATCACGGGACATTTGTTAACCCTTAAATCTCACACACATGCAACATTTTAGATAATCTTATAGTAAGGCGCCATCAACATATAGCATGCATCCCATCGAAGACATCCTCATCAAATATAAAAAGAAATATGAGTCTAAAGATGCCAAAGAACAATCAAAAGAAGAGGTTGCATAGTTAAACCCATGTTCACTTGCGCTATAGTACATGTTATCAGTTTTTTGTTTGCACTGGCCTAGTGCAGATTTTCCTTCAAAATCTGTGCGACTGTCAAAATAGAAGGATATCATATACTTGTCATGCATTGAAGGCTTATTAAAGCTTCTTCACCAACAAAAAATTGAACTTGTCTCTTCATATGATGGGGGAGCATTAAATAGCCCCCTTTGTGTACTTTGGAGCTAGTTCATGAGGTGATGGGATTCACATTTGGATATAGATGTTTCCTAGCCACCTTTTGGCCTATAAAAGGGATCCATGGGCATGCATCTATAAAGGGAAAATTAGGGCAAGGTTATGCTACTGGAATTGTGTTGAGGCTTCCTCATAGCTTGCCTCTTCCTCCACCTATTGGAATTTCCCAAGCTCCCTTTTCTCCTTCCTCCAAGAGGCAAGTGTTTTCTCTCGTTGTTCTTCAAGTTATATAGCATTTAGTGTGGACAAAAAGTACTCCATAAGTGAGATTGTTGGATTCCCTTGAAGCCTCCATCTCCTAGGTGACACTACATGTAACAAGCTTAACCATTGTGCAATCTAAGTTGGTTATAGCATCTTCTTCTTGTCGTTGTTTGCATATTTCCATCTTCTTTGTTTTTATTTCATGTTATTTATTTTGTTTACTAACAAGAGTTTGTAGGATCAGTTTGGAGTCAAACCTTTTGCTTTAGTAACACAATATTAGGCCTTGTTGACAACCTCAAAGGCTTCCCCCTTCAACGCGAGAAGGGTTGCACTCCTTTGTGCAAATTTTCCCACATAAGATCCCATGTAAAAATTGTTTCATATTATTTATGGACACACACATCATCCAACAAAATGAAACATTGAGTGTAATACAAGATCTTATTTCTTCTAATACTAAAAATAAATATTGGCCAAGAAAAGAAAGTAGAGGAGAGGTTGGTTTCTCTTGGTCTATTAAAGAAGGTGATGTCTCATGGATTTGAAGAAAGATTAACTTCCTCTAGTGAAAGATGTTATCTTAGGTGTGAAGGAACCTTCTTTATACATTTTGACTCTATAATGATGCTTCACTATAAAATAATATTTGTTGGCGTTGAAATCACATGACCAGTTAAACCTTTGAAGGGTATGTATGTTGATTACATATTTTTCAATAGTGTGGGTAATAATTGTACGTTATGCACTCATAGTTTTATACCAATTGATTTTGTACATGTTTATTTTTCAGTGTCATTATCATTTTCTCACACATGGTTGTATGAACCAAGACTTACCCTAGGACTTGTGATGTGCCATACCTAAATTCTATTCATTTGTATATTGGATTACATCAAAGGAAATTCACATGGATAGCATTCCATGATAGAATCAATATATAGCTAAGATTGTTTGTATGTTTGAGAACAAGTTTCCCACAAGTCTCATGGGCTTGGAGTTCCATGTTTTAATTCATCTAGTTGATGAGGTTGAATTAGTTGAGATGTTCTCAATTCATTGGATATGTTCTTCTTAGATAGGTACATTACAAAGTTGAAGGGTTTTGTTTGACAAAGGAAAAACCCAAGGATTTTATTGCAAAGCAGTACATAGTATATGAGTCATTCAATTATGTTTACTTAGTACATAAAACAAATCAACAACACACTAGTCAAAGTGGTTTGTGACAAACAACGGAATGAGGACAAAAGGGAAGGGGTGATACTCCCAACGAATGGAAAAAGGCACACGATAAAGAGTAACTCACTTATCTTTTGTCACTTTTCTACATAGTACTCATTTATTCTAAACTTGATAATATATATTTGATCTCATACTATTTTATTTGATTTCATGAATACATCGATGAATTTAGAAATTGATGTCATCAATCAATTTTCTCTTTACAATGGAAAGGCGATGAAACTATGAGTTGTGTTCTATGAAGATAATAGAATAAAATGGGACACCGATAGGAAATAATTTAGATGGTTGAATGATATAAGCATGCCTTATTCTGATCATTTGAAAGAAAATATGCCAACAATCTCTTCCACCAGTTGGGTGGATAAGAAGATTAGAGAGAAATATGGTGCATCCAATCATTTTCTGTGTGGTGAAGGGAATGCACTAGGGATCAAGTGAAACAACTCTATAATTATCCCTTTATGTACATTGTTCATTTTATAATGAATTTTTGAATTGTAACATGCATTATGTTTTTATTAATGCATGGTTACTAACATATAACACTATCCTTTAATCAGATTTTTATAGGTGATATTGTCCTCCTCCTATGTAGGCATATGGAGATCATTTTCACATTGAGGATGTTGATGATGTATGCTTCACACATAAGTATGGAGTGGAGGGCAGGTTCAATCGATCTAGTTGTGTTAGCGACCATGATCATAACCTAATAGATGGTAAGTTGGAATAGGTCAGAAAAATACAAGAGATCATGCAAGTGGACTTTTCATCTTGCCAATGTGTTATTTTTAGGTGCAAGTGGTGGGATACTTTTGCCCAGAGTAATGTAAGTGAATATTTTCATAGTGGGACAATGTGTATAAACTCTAATAATATTGGGATGAAAATAAGGAGCCTTATGTTTTCTAAAGGCACAACCAAGTGTTTTTTACCTTGATGTGTTGGATAGGGATCGATGGTTCGTAATAATGCGTGATCTAAAATGAAAACATATATTTTAACAACAATGTTTTTTCAACACAAACCGGTAGATTATATTGATGTTAAAAAGGAGGGGGGATGCGACCTAACCGTCTTGTTGGAACCTAATCCATCAAGTTAGGTGAAGACGAAGATCTTGAGGAGTCCAAGGGGTGGCTTGGAAGATGAAACCAAGTGTCACCTTGAATTGTATTTATATGTACATATCT
The DNA here is from genome assembly GCA_001517045.1 of Pseudotsuga menziesii. NCBI lineage: Eukaryota > Viridiplantae > Streptophyta > Pinopsida > Pinales > Pinaceae > Pseudotsuga > Pseudotsuga menziesii. The sequence goes on along the minus strand of LPNX010057347.1, from coordinate 77,532 downwards.
TAATGAAATAAAATTGTGCTTTCACATTATATCTCTTTTTCTTTTTGGTGCTTCATCTTATGTATTTCGCTTTGTGTTTAGTGAATTTGATTATCTTCCCTATTGGGCATCTAATAGTGGTATCAGAGCATGCCTATTGTACTTATGCCTATAAAAAACTGTGGTGTTTTTCCATAGTATTTGAATTGTTGTACATGAAGCTTCCTCTCTAAGAATGATATATATCTATGTTGGAGATTGAGACTCCATGGAGCTGGAGATATATTTTTGAATGTGTTTGTTGTGTTATAGTATTGGAGTATTGAAAACCTGCACCCTCATCTACACCAATAAACACCAATAAGAACCCAATCCAATTATAATCTTAAGACAGGTTATCTAAACTAATGACTGCAAATTATCTTCTAGGGAGCTACTTTCTTTTTTAATGCATAAGAAAGATATATGTTTGACATGTATTTATAAACTCATCTTGGCATTCCAAACAGTGACCTAAAAGAGACAATGACCTTGTGTGAGTCCCTCTCAAATATATCTAACTCTGCAAGATATGTGTCTCTTCTAAATGAATCCTTTTCACAACAATAGGAATACTGCCACATACAAACACCCTTGCCAGCTCTGTTGACTGCTCTCAAATATATCTAACTCTGCAAGATATTTGTCTCTTCTAAATAAATCCTTTTCACAACCATAAGAATACTACCACATACAAACACCCTTGCCAGCTTTGTTGACTGCCTCTAGTGCCTTCAAACTTGTGCACTAGGCTAGCCTAATTTAATTATTGGATGATCTCTTGTTTTTCGGGTGTTCATCCTCTCTCTCGGCTATTTGGATTCCATTCAACTAACTTTATGACTATTTGAATCTAATAACCATGATTTCGTTCCCGCAAGCACCTCTCCGGGATATTTAATCACGTGAAGCACAGAGCTTACAAAACAGTGTGAGATAAATGCCTATTGTAGAGCCTGGTGTCTTTTGTACGCTAATGTTGAGGCACTAAGCTATTCATATAAGTCTGTTGGTTGCATGGAGACAATGGCAGATCCTGCTGGAGTGATCTGACAGAACTTGCTCGAGAGATGACGGTCTGCGCTCAATCTCTTGATGTTTGTATTATTCGGATTTGTGAATGGCTTTGACGGTTCACCCATTGTGAATGGGCATGGATGCATTGCGTGAAGAATGTAAATTCAGATATTGCTAGCAAAGAAAGGATTCTGGTGAAAGTAGATGAGCGGTAGGAATGAATTCATTAACGAGTTGAAAAATCTGTGCACAAGAATTCAAACGGTCGTCATATTCAGTTGAGATATACCAACACTCTTCTCAACAACCCTGATCCATTCTCCATTGAAAGCGTATTGTTGTTAAATTCCACCCTGATCCATTCTCCATTGAAAGCGTATTGTTGTTAAATTCCACTGTGGAGGGTCATCATTCCAGAGGCATTTCAGCGAGCTATGACCATTATGGAAACCATTTCAAAGAATGGATTTCAGCGATTGCAGAATCTTAACCATACATCCAGTCATCAGAGGTTCTAGGGAATATACCTTTGAAGGCTTACAATGCAGTTAAGAAGAATCCGTAGCTTGGTTGCTCTAGCCTCGACCCTCGCATAAGGGAGCCACTACTGGTTGTACCAAGGAGAAAGGGCCACCACAAGACAATATTGAGATACTATAATCCCCTTTTGAATGATTATTGCCATAAAGATAAAGATAAAGTGTTTATTGTTTGAAATAAACTAAATTAGTATAGATTCATTTTAAACTCAAAATCAATTTTTTGAGGTGTACGTTTTTTTTCTTCATTTGGATCTCTTTTTGTATTTGATAGATCTCGGTTTAAAAATGGAAATAAACCAAATTAGTATAGATTCATTTTAAACTCAAATTTTTTTTTGAGGTGTACATTTTTTTTTTCATTTGGATCTTTTTTTGTATTTGATAGATCTCGGTTTAAAAATGGATCTATGATAGCTTCTTTTTTTTTAATTCAATATATAATTTATATTTATATTTTTTTTATGTTTGCTAGCATGTAATTAATGTGACATGATCTAGAGTACCTCGGGCAATAATTAGTTGCATTAGTCATTGGGACTCCTTAAAGAGAGAAACAATTGTCGCCATACCTTCCACAAGAAGACAAAATAGCAATTCAAAGTTGCAAATAGAAGTGTGTTGTCCTATAAAATTGAATAATAGAAAGAAACCTTCGAGGAATCATATATGCACTCGAGCAATACAAAAATATATACATTGAAGAAAACCTTATCATAAATATTAGAAAAAAAACGTTATCATAGAGTAATACAAACATATTGAAGAAGAGAAGGAAACCTTAAAAGACTCATATATGCAATAGAGCAATACAAAAATATATGCATAGAATGAAACCTTATCATAGAGCAATACAAAAATATATGCATAATCAGATATAGTTAAACCTTACTAGAGTCATAATGGAGAAATGCATGATTTAAGTGCTTTTAAATCTATAAAGAAGCACAAAAAATATGTTCAGATAAAAGGAAATGTGAACTTTGTCGTAGCTTGCAAATTGCAAGGAATAGCTTGTAGTAGAAATATATTGATTTATAAGGTATGTTTGTTTCATTAGTTTCCATACCACACCGTGTCATGTAACAAGTAAACCACTCAATATCAGATTCCACTTGCAAACTATTATTTTTGGTACTTGCATTTGCTTTAGTGTAAGTGTACAAATTAAAAGAAAGTTAAAGTGCATTGTACTTGGATGCATTCTTATATAATTTGAACATCGTAGCAGCATGCAAATTGCAAGGAGTAGCTTGTAGCAGAAATATATTGATTTATGAGGCATGTTTGTCTCATTAGTTTCCACACCATATGGCATCATATAACAAGTAAACCACTCAACATCAAATTCTACTTGCAAACTGTTTTTTTGGTACTTGCATTTGTTTTAGTGTAAGTGTACAAGTTAAAAGAAGTTGAACTGCATTGTACTTGGATGCATTCTCAAATGAGACTGACACCTTGAACATTGACAATGATGTTTTTGACTAAATCCAAGGAATTTTGAGATAAAGATGAGCGTTGAAAAAATTGTACTATCAAAATCAACTTTATAAGGGCCAATAAGATTCAAGGTGATGATGTCAATGATAAGGATAAATAGTTGAGCCTCAAAACAAAATGTGTACTACCAAAATCAACTATATAAGGGTCAATAAGATTTAAGGTGACGATGTAAATGATAAGGATAAGTAGTTTTGAAGGGAAAATAATTCCACCGCCAATGAGTACTCACACTCAAAATTTGAGTAACCTATAAGTTGAAAATATTAGGAAAAAATTAGTTTTTCATTTTTCTTTAAATATTTATAACTTTTATTGTATTATTTTAACTATTATTTTATTGTTTTTCCTAGGAATCCCTTTTTATACATCGAAATTCCTTTAATAGTAAATTTGTAAATGGAGAATTCTAAATTTATAGGATTTGCAATTCATATTTAAATAATAAGGTTTTTTCAACTAAAATTTTGAAATGATTCCTTTTTATTCAGCATATAATATTAATTTTATAACTATGATTAAAAGTTGTAATTTAAATTTATTGATTGTAATTTAAAAATAGTTATTTACCTACACACTCCTATCTTACATTCAATGCAATAATTTATATGTGTGACATGTTTTCATTCTTGTCTTTGCGCTCATTCCTAAGTGCATTTTGATTCATTCTTGTCTTTGCGCTCATTCCTAGGTGCATTTTGATTATTCTTTATGACATAGTAGCTGGAAAAAACAAGGATTAGTTGTTTAGTGGCCGACTATTAGTTGATCAAGGGTTTGGAGTGTTAGTAGGTTATTAGCTAAGGTTTGGGTTGTTTCCACATTCATAATAGAGAATGTATGTATCCTAAGAGACACACCCACCCACATAAGAAACACAACCTACATAAGCAATGGATTTATCATGTGCTCCTACACACAAATATAACTCATTCACTTAACAACCCACACATGTAACCCTAATAGTCAATCCATGTACATAAGTGATACACATAAATGACACACTCACATATAACCCATGCAACTAACCTTAACATATAACCCACATAAGCAATCCATGCACCTCACCCATAAATATAAGCGAAATGTGAAGAGTTATGGGTTAATGTTTTAGAGGGTATAGGACAATATTTTAGGATGTATGGATTAATGCATTAAGGGATACATTTTAGTGTGTTACAAGGTTAGCGTTTTGAGTTTTGAGGGTATGTGTTAGTGTGCTGGAAGGATTTTACTTTAACATGTATGGCTCAATGGTTATGTATGTTAGGGGGTATGCACGAATGTGTCATAAGTAACCCATGTATATAAGTAACACACATAATAAACATATTCTTGTACATAGAGACACATAATTTGACACCAAGATTACATTAAGTAGATGTAAATTAATCTAAATGGACAAAAAAAATGGATGCTAGCCGATGCGAAAAAGGACACGAGCAAGACTCAAAAGAAATGGACACAAGATGAAAAACATGTGAGATATGGAATTATAACCATTAATTAACTAATTAAACAATCTTTCTTCTCTATTTTCAACCCTATCTAATACTCAAAATACTTTATTTTTATCCAAATTAAGGGTAAAACCAACACAACATCACGAGTTGGTGTTGTAGTGGGTGCCACTAACAACATTTCTAGCTTCCACTTTATTTTTGTTTTAAATAAAATTCTAACTGTAGGCGCCACTATTGGTGCTAATCTAAGGGAAACACTGTGCATTAAAGCAGTGCTAATTGCATCGACTTTAGAGGATGACATTGAAAATTTGGCACTAAAATCAATGCAATGGTGAATGCTATACTAGACATTTAGAATGTTGTTGTTAACATTGACTTGTGAAATTGTGCCAAATTTTCATAAAAATTTAACAAAAATATACTCAAAATGTAAATGGAAGAAAAAAGGGAAGCTAATGACAAGGCTAATTCTAGTACAATTATCTTGGTACTAATGTAGTTCTATAGATGAGGAATCCAATCAAGGGACCCTCAATATTGAAAATCCAATAATCACTCTTCCACTCATTGATTTTTTTCCTAAAGGCACTCAAAATAGGTCCAAGTAGTCACTTGTACCCTCAAATCACTCCTAATTTGCATGAACTAAAAGAAGAAAATTACCAACAAAGTGATTGTTAACCATCTATAATCCATCATTGAGGGAGATGCCTCAAATTCATTCTTACATCTTGCTCATGTCTAATAAGTAACCCAAAGCATTGAGAACTAGAATTTATAACTTTTATTTTATTATTTTAACTATTATTTTATTGTTTTTCCTAGGAATCCATTTTTATACCTCGAAATTCCTTTAATAGTAAATTTGTAAATGGAGACTTCTAAATTTATAGGATTTGTAATTCATATTTAAATAATAAGGGTTTTTCAACTAAAATTTTGAAATAATTCCTTATTATTCAGCATATAATATTAATTTTATAACTATGATTATAAGTAGTAATTTAAATCTATTGATTGTAATTTAAAAATAGTTGTTTACCTACATACTCCTATCCTACATTCAATGCAATAAATTACATATGTGGCATGTTTCATTCTTGTATTTGCGATCATTCCTAAGTGCATTTTGATTCATTCTTGTCTTTGAGCTCATTCCTAAGTGCATTTTGATTAATCTTTATGACACAGTGGCTGGAAAAAAACAAGGATTAGTTGGTTAAGATGTAGAACTGTCGATGGCTGACTATTAGTTAATCAAGGGTTTGGGGTATTAGTAGGTTATTAGCTAAGGTTTGGGTTGTTTCCACATTCATAACAGAGAATGTATGTTTCCTAAGAGACATACCCCCCATATAAGAAACACAACCTACATAAGCAATGGATTTATCATGTGCACCTACACACAAAGCTAACCCATTCACTTAACAACCCATACATGTAAACCTCATAGTCAATCCATGTACATAAGTGATATACATAAATGACACACTCACACACCTACGCATATGTCCATGCACTTGGGGAAATGCATCTAATTATAATGAACAATTCACAAAGTCTATGTGCCTACTCAAACATCTAACCCAAATAGTTAACCTATGCATTCCTAACCCATGTACATAAAAGACACATTACATAAGCAACACAAGTAACATAACGATGCACCAAACCTATAAGCTTACCCATGAATGTACCTAATGTCCTACATACCCACATATATAAGAAACGCACCTAGTTATAACATGAGAGATGAACTTGACCTATATTGCACCTAATAATACATATAACCCATGCAACTAACCCTAACATGTAACCCACATAAACAATCCATGCACCTCACCCATAAATATAAGCAGAATGTGAAGAGTTATGGGTTAATGTTTTAGGGGGTATAGGACAATATTTTAGGATGTATGGATTAATGCATTAAGGGATACATGCTAGTGTGTTACAAGGTTAGCGTTTTGAGGGTATGTGTTAGTGAGTTGGAAGGATCTTACTTTAACATGTATGGCTCAATGGTTATGTATGTTAGGGGGTATGCACTAATGTGTCATAGATAACCCATGTATATAAGTAACACACATAATAAACATATTCTTGTACATAGAGACACATAATTTGACACCAATATTATATTAAGTAGATGTAAATTAATCTAAATGGACAAAAAAATGGATGTTAGCCAATGCAAAAAAGGACACGAGCAAGACTCAAAAGATATGGACACAAGATGCAAAACATGTGAGACATGGAATTATAACCATTAATCAACTAATTAAACAATCTTTCTTCTATGTTTGCAACCCTATCAAATACTCAAATTACTTTATTTTTAGCCAAATTAAGGGTAAAACCAACACAACATCACGAGTTGGTGTTGCAGTGGGTGCCACTAACCACATTTCTAGCTTCCACTTTATTTTTGTTTTAAATAAGTTCTAACTATAGACGCCACTATTTGTGCTAATCTAAGGGCAACAATGTGCATTAAAGCACTGCTAATTGCATCGACTTTAGGGATGGCATTGAAAATTTGGCACTAAAATCAATGCAATGGTGAATGCTATACTAGACATTTAGAATGTTGTTGTTAACATTGACTTGTGAAATTGTGCCAAGTTTTCATAAAAGTTTAACAAAAATATACTAAAAATGTAAATGGAAGAAAAAAAAGGAAGCTAATGACAAGGGTAATTCTAGTGCAATTAGCTTGGGACTAATGTAGTTCCATAGATGAGGAATCCAATAAAGGGACCCTTAATATTGACAAGCCAAAAATCACTCTTCCACTCATTGATTTTTTTTCCTAAAGCCACTCAAAAGAGGTCCAAGTAGTGACTTGTACCCTCAAATCACTCCTAATTTGCATGAACTAAAATAAGACAATTACCAACAAAGTGATTGTTAACCATCTATAATCCATCATTGAGGGAGATACCTCAAATTCATTCTTACATCTTGCTCATGTCTAATAAGTAACCCAAACCATTGAAAACTAAAATATATAGTTATGTAGCAAGTGGGTAGCACCACTTGACAATTCTCAAAGCCACTGTGTGAGTCCAGATTGCAAGTGCCTTAGACAAAAACTTATATTATACACTAATTGAAGTGACGGGTTGCCAACCCCCAATAACATACACAGCTGCATCTTTTTGGAAGTAGTTTTATTACCCCTTGATTGAGAGAGGTCATCCGTAGTTTGATTACCCCTTAATCGAGAGAGGTCATCAAAGTGCATGAATAAAGAGCTTCATTAATGATACAACAAAGATTCTGTCCTAGGATATCCTATATTTCCTTAAAGAACTCATGAAATAAACCATCAATGCAAGGGTATTTACCACTCTTCAAAGAATCAAGGGTATTAAATAGTTCATTTGTATAAAGGTTCCCCTCTAGCTTGTCCTTGTTAGAAAAGGTAAAGTTCCTAGGAATAACATCACAACATGCTTGTATAACCCCAATAACTACGTTGCAAAGAAAACATGGAGATAAAATGTTTTGAAAGCACAACCCAAACATCTCCTTATCCTTCATATTCTCTTCCAAAGAGCCATCTTCTCTCCATATCCTAAGAACTCACTTAAAGGATGCTTTACACTTAAAGTGGTCAAAATATGATTTAAATCCTATATCATCTCCATTAGTCCACTAGGTGCATCACCCCCCGTAAAGTATACTCTTCCTCTAACAATGAGGTTATACATATGTAAAGTAGCCTTGCATCGACTCCATGCGTTTTCTTCCCAAGAGATGACATTGCCAACACCACCATCCTTGCTCCTATCCACTCCACCATGTTAAAGTGGCCATCGGTGACCCATTTTGCATTAGGGAATAATAAGTCCATACAACCCCAATAGTACAGTTATCAAAGCTAGAGCTAGGAGCATAGATTGAACAAAAACCTAGGAGCTTATCCTATAGAAAAATAGTTATCCACACACATTGGTTGGACAAGTTTGTGTTGTGCCCAACAATAAAACTCGGCCAAAAATATGAGGTGGTCAAAACAACACCACAACTCCCTTGAATTGGAGTTGAGCCCCAATATGGATGTTGATAATAGTAACTCATTTGACATCTCGAAACAAAACCAACAAACTCGATCTTTCAAAGAAAAACCACATTGGGTTTGGACTTCCACTGAACAAATATATAACAAATATCTTACAATGTGGGATAGTCACCCCTTTGACATTCTAAGATGTGAGGGATAGGTTCATTCATAGATTATCCCCATACTCAGGATATTGTTATTGCTACTCACTACATAATCTCTAAGGTTGCATGAACGTTACTCCAAAGATCTCATAAGTGCATCTTTATAGGATTTAGAAGTCAAAGGACATGCATTTAAAAGTTGTTGATCTACCCATGGAGGTGACCTAGGTTCGTTCCTTTTATTAGTCCTAATATTCCATTAACTTCCATATCCCTCAAAACAACAATATGTGGTTGAATAGTTGTAGAAGATTAGCAGGAAGGTTACTTTGTGTTATTAACCTTTGCAGAGGGATCCTTTGCAAAGGTCGCTCTTGATTCAGAACATGATCAAGAATAAAATATCGGGTGAAGTGAGATGAGGGAACAATGGTTGAGTTTGTGTTACGAGATTTTTTCTCTTTAGGTTGCTTTGGTTTAGGCTTCCAAAGTGGGCAATCGAAAATGGGGTGATCATGGGCATGGTAAGAAAGTAGGCATTGGGAAAACTAAGACATCGAACCTTGTGTTAATGAAATTAATCAATGGTGAATAATGAAATGAAGTTTTGATGACCATCCACAATCAATAGTTTACCATAGCAACGACTAAACAAATCCACATATGATTGCAAATCAATGTAATGTGCTTGTGACCTATCATTTGGGTTACAGTTATATCACTGGGATTTCTCATATGACAATGACTTACAATGTTCCAAGTGCCATGTTGCAATACATTCCATGCAACCACATTTGAATTACACAAAAGACAAAGATAATTGGATTTGGTTTAAGGAAAATCCCTTAGCCTCCTAGTACAGAATAACCCATTTGTTAAAGGTCCCATCGTTACAGTTTTTGAAAGAAAAAAGAGAATAACTCATGTGTGCTGGAGATTCTAACAACTATGTTCATACTCTTTGTTGCGGTTCATAAGGAAATTGAAATCTCCATCAAGATCTAATGAGCTCACATAAGATGCAACTTGGTTATGGGTTGGGGCCTTGATTACATTATCATAAATGTTTGGAGGTATCTCTAAGTGTGGTAGCATTGGTTTTGAAGACATATCTACACCCCATTGACCTTTTAAGGTTGGATATGAAATTCTATGACCCAACGCTTCCAGGGATAGGTTGTACAAGAGAGGATTCATGCATAAGTTGTGTAACGACAAGATTGGAACCATTGGGAGGCATATATGCATTTATTTTTGTTGCATGCATAGTGGTTGGGGCCAGACCACAATCTATAAAAACACATTAGTAATAGGATTTAGAAGATTCTCCACAACCATAAGTATGGTGACATCCTCCACATATACTAATCCAAACCTAGGTGTACATCAGTATAATGAAATGCTATTAACATGGGTGTCATTTGAAAGTTAAACATGATCATTGAAGGGATTAAGTTTGGGAGAATTTCCCATCAAACGATCTAGTTACACATTTCTTATTTTCGTTAACAATCGATGGAATGTAATCACAAATCGGGCTCCTACCATAATATTTACTTCTCATCATGTATATATGTTGTTGATACAATGGATTGAAAACTACCTTACCTTGATCAAATATAACCTCACTAGCTTAGGGAGATATTGGAGATGGATCCTTGTCGAGGCGATGCTCACTCTTTCACACAAAGAGTCCATTTTGTGTTACCTTAGACTCACCATTGATATTGCTCTCCAACACCAACATGTTCCCACAAAGAGTCCATCTTGTGCTACCTTGGACTCACCATCAATATCACTCTCCAACACCAACAAATCACCATTGCAACACCCTTTGCCAACTCGAGACATGACCTTCACTATCACACCCATTTTTCGTAATACTTGTATGTTTAAATATATTAAAGAAAAAAATACAAAAAGGAAAGCTTCTTTAAATGCATAAGTTTTTTTTTAACTGTGAGGAACCCTCCAAACAACCCAACAAGCTTTGTTCACAATGCTAGCTAGAGACAAACCTCACGAGTCGAGGCCAACCTTATTATTGGATAGAGCTTCCACCGAGAGTACGATCACCATCACAGTGATACAAAGACAAGACTTTATGGATGATGTATGGTTTCATTAACCCCATAATTAACCCCATAAAAATTCAAACCTAAACTTCCATCAAAACAACCATCAAACTTCATAACTAGCTATACCCAAGCCTAATAAGAGAGACGTAACACAATGAAAATGTTATTCCTAAAGAGGTTCAAATGGCACATCACTTTGTTTTTGCACAGAAGGTACAAACGGCACCATACTTCGAGTAAAATCTTTTTTCAATATTCCTAGAGACATGTTGATGTGAAGGACGGTGCACAACACGCTCTTCATTATTAAGTAGACGGAGAACATGGCACATGATGCCCATTAAATGTGGGCCCTTATTTGAACATGGTCGGTGCAGATGTCTATCTATTTTCCTTATGTGCTCAGCTGACTCAGCAGTTCAAATTACAAAATACTTGCTGTTCCCTCGTTTGGATAAGAAACAGGAGGTGCCATGCTGTTACATAAAATTCCTCTCTGGTCCATCTGTACAATCTGATTTCCCAAATTCATTTATTTGAAAGTAAAACGAAAAGGCCCCTTTCACCTTTACAATCAACCCAACCCATTCTTGTTCTTCTGCTAGCAATTGGCATTCAACAATAAGCATTCAACAATAAAAGGAAATCCGGACAGGCGAGATGCAGAGGATCGTGGACAGCGTACTAGGCATTGCAAAAGAGTAAGTTTCTGTTGTTGAAATTCAGTTAATCAATTAGTCATTATAACGGTCTCTCCACAATTAGCCTGTAGGCTTTGCGCGGCGCCGTTCTACCCCTTCGCTCCATCACCGGGGCTACAAAATTCAATCAGGCATGAAATGAAAAGGGTTCTGCACAGCCTTTGTTATTTCAGGAATCTGCGCCATGTTTTATTGCAATCAGACAATGCATATATAAGGGTTTTGCCACACATCTTAGGGCGAGTTATTTTTTTGGTTAGTTGAATCGCCAATATGATTCTTATGGACTATCTTATTCGTAGCAATCCCTCACAGAATGCGTAACTGTCACCGAAACAGACTGCAGCTAGTTTGTTAGTATCATATACCAGAAAATGCATGTAAAAATGATCGCCAATAGCATACAGCGGTGAAATTTCCTCTCTTCAATTTGTCCATGTGATCGCTGTAAATAATTCCTACACGACCACAATCCATAACATCAATTGCATTGGATACAGTGAACGTAACCGCCATGATGTCTATTCTCAGCGCAAACCAAGGCCTGCAATATTTTGTTACAAATTGTGGTTTCATGCGAGGGTGCCGAAGGATAGACTATGTAAGCTGATAGACCACGAGGACGGGAAATTCATAAGCCAGTTTGGACCATAAATTGCCATTATGTCTATTCTCAGCGTGACCCAAGGCCTGCAATCTCTTATTACAAATACGCGAGGTTATCAAAGGATAGACTATAAGCTTGATAGACCATGAGGATGGAAAATTCATAAGCCAGTTTGGACCATAAATTGCCAGTATGTCTATTCTCAGCGTGATCCAAGGCCTGCAATCTTTTGTTACAAATATGCGAGGTGTCAACGGATAGACTAGATAAGCTGATAGACCATGAGAATGGAAAATTCATCAGCCAGTTTGTACCATAATTACCATATCCGACATATCCGATTCAGTACGATTTAGGAAAAAATCGTATCAGAAAAATCCAGTTTTCAAAAAATATGGGACTATACATCGCACTAATACGAAAAAGCATACAAATTATTCAAAATTTTAGAAAATCTTGTGTCTTTTCTCAAATGATACTCTTGTAATGTATAGTTCCGAATGTATTCTATTGCAGTTCGTATTTGCAAATGCCCATGACAGTTTATATTTGCAGTTTTGAAGGACAAGCATTTTTAATTGGAATGATGTTTGCGTTTGAAGCGTTAGCATTTCTGTATGCATACAATCCGAATTTAGGGGCAATTCCACTGAATCGTTGAGAAAATTTTAGTATGGAAAGACCTGATTCGGCCTAATGCTGCTACTATGGTGTGGACCTCCCAAGGCAAAGAGAGAATGTGGGTGCCAAATAAGCGTGCAGCTTCATCTGTTCAAGATCATGTTCATTATTTAGGCTTAGGATTTCAGCCCTAAATCAGAAATAAAAGAAGTGCAGAGTTCTCCTTTTGTGGAGATTATCCGTACAGGCAAGCAAAAATTCCCCAAAAACACAGATAGGAGCACAAACAACATGCCAAAACCCACCATGAAGAACTTGCTTACCAACTTTGTGTCGGTCATGAGGTCCAAACCCCATGTCTCATGATAACAATATCAAGATTTAATTTCAACTGGGCAAGCTCAGCTCTTAGACATGAATTAGGTTGGAAATATATAGAATAATATGGATACCAGCCTTATTGTTTTGCAATGAATGGATAAGAGTGCAGACTCCAGAGTAGTTCCTTGTATGGGTAAATTGCTGATGCCAAGGAAGGCTGTTAAACTAGTTGCCACAATTTTCAGGGCAGCATAAGCTTCTAGATGATTGGATGCACTTAGAAATCACAGAAAATTGCCCACAGAGTAATTCATTCCCTCTGTGAAATAGTAGAAGGGTATGAACTTTCGCACACAAGTCCTTAGTTTTTGGAATATTATCATAGTTTTCAGGATAAATTGCTTTCCTTAAGAGCATATTAATTTTTCGTAGGACAACGTGCTGTCTTAGATAGACCATTACAAACAACATGGACTACTTGGGGCCTTCAGGAAATAGTTGTAGAATTGCGAGAAAATTTATCTAATAGTGTGTGAAAAATCCCAGTGAAGATTAGTTTCATAAAAATCTCCTTTGTACCTTTTCATAAGAAAATATATAGAATAATCAAATCTGAGTAGCTTTCCTGTAAATTTGTTCTCCTTTGCATATGCTGGCTTGACATGTGCTAGAGGACAGTTCTACACCTGCCCAGTCATAACTGGTGGATTCATATGATGATGCATGTTTGGTGTCACTGACTCTTCTATAAAAGGGCAGGATGACTCCTGAACAACATACAACAGCATCATTACAAAAAGTGCCAAATCCAAACCCTATTGACCTAGCATATTACTAAGTTTACATAGCATAGTACTTTTGTTTTAGGGATTAAATAAAGTGACTTAATATATTAGTTAAGTCACATGTCCTCTTTGGTTACATAATGGCCGTTGCCACTAACCTACGTCTCTCTAACAAGACAATTTTTTTATATCAGATTATTACATTAAATAAGAGCATGTCTCTCTTCTCTCTCTGCAATGTTTCTTCCTAACTTACTAAGTGCATGTGCAATCTTTATATGGTATCAGAGCATTGTTGGTGTCTAGCAGAGTTAAAGGCAAGCACCAAGGCATTTAAGGAGTCATGGTGAGGATTAAAGCATTGTGGGCACATTAATGATTAATGTGGCCTGGTATTGTGTCACACAGCAGGTAGAATTGAAGCAGGGTACATAGACACAAACTGAAGCGCAAGGCACGAAGGAAGGTAATAATATTTTTATAAATTATAAAGTTATTATTGGTTAAATAATTATTAAAAACATAAATATATCCCTAGGTCCTAATCTGCACTGGCAGACCTGACTAATAATTGTAGGCAATCTAGCCCTATCACCACTAGATTCTTCTCCATTTGGACTGCTGCTTTTCCAGTCTCAGGGCCCAGGGGGCTGTTCGTAGATGGTGTATGCTGCCATTTCATCCAATAAATCTGCACAAAGTCCAAGATGCTTAGCACATAAAAGACTCCCTCTAGGGCTCCATAAACAGTCAAGACCTGGATCAACCTTCTGATATAATGCATGTGGATCTCAATATGCTTGATTCTTTGTTGATGAACAGACTCCTTGGAGATCTGAATGGTACTCTGGTTGTCACAAAAGATGACAGTAGGCCTGTGAAGCTGAAACCCAAACTCAGTGAGAATGTGCTGCAACCAAATGGCTTGAGTTGCTACAGTCACTGCACATCTAAACTCTGCTTCTGCCATCAAGAAAGCAATGCCTACCTGCCTTTTGCTTGACCAACAAATAGGCCTTGAGCCTACACTGAAGACATACGCAGAGGTGGATTTGTGATCTGTGCCATTGCCAGCACGATCAGAATCTGTGTATCCAACTAGATCCAAAGAACAACCTGCTGCATAATGAATCCCAAAATCATGAGTGCCCTTCACCTAGCGGGGATGTAACAAATATAAATAATAAATATAATAGTAATAATAGTAACAATAATAAGAATAATAATTAATATTATTTTACCTAATTGAAAGGTCAAAAGGCACATACCTCTTACATCATGACCAATCAATCACGAGGTCCATTGTAATCATTCTATCATTCATCGATTATTCTTATTCAATATTTTCTTATTGCAGAATTTTCTGTTTAACCAATGTTTCTGCTTACAGTGTTAAATCAGCTATTCGGAAGAGACGAGAATTGAAGAGCAGGATCTCCATTAATCTCAATCTCAATTCCGAAAAATATTTCTCAAGAAAAATATGGATTATGCTATAGCATGTCGACTCCACCTATGACTACATCCTTCGAAGGATTTCATTATGCTGTTTCATGTAGAAAAGGTATTCATATAGGAAAATCTATTGGAGGACACACACAAGACCATGGTCCATGAAAATGACTATCAATATTCTTCATGATCCAGCTATGGAGGATTTAGTTTTAACTCCAATCAGGATGACGAAGCTGATCAGGCCGAGGATGTCTCACTTTTTGGTGTATATGATGGTCATGGTGGGTGCAAAGTTGCAGAGTTTGCTGTTGAAAATATTGGTTACAATATTGTGGATACTTTACTTTAGGCAATGAAAAATCATCTAAAATTAGTTGGAGACTTGGACGTTGACGTTACTAATAGAAATAATATTCTCAGTAATAAGAACCTTGAATAGGCAGTTAGGGCCAGGTACTTGAGACTAGATAAAGAGTTTATGGAGCAGGGTTTTCCTAGCAATACTTCTTGTGTAACTGCTCTCATTATAAATGGCAAATTAGTGGTTTCTATTGCTGGAGATTCTTGAGCAGTCATTAGTAGAAGTAGAAATGGAGATGGTGGCAAAGCCAAAGCCCTTAGAATTGATCATAATCCTGGAAGGGAGGACAAGCGACAATGCATACAGAAATTGGATGGATTTGTGCTGAATTGCTAAGGAGTTTTACGACTTGGAACATTAAGTGTGCCCAGGCCCCAGGGCAATAAGTGATGCATGTCTTGTCAAAGATAGGCAATGGTTAACAACTGAACCAAATACCAGAATCATTGAAATTACATCTGATGACGAGTTCTTGATTTTGGCAACAGATGGGCTATGGGGTGAGGTCAGTAATCAGGAGGCAGTGGATATTGCTGGGTCTTTCTCCCTTGAGAAGGAATATGGGACAGGAGGTCCTATGGCTGCTTGCGTAAAGCTTGTACAATGTAGAGTAAGCAGTAGATAGAAAATCTGGGGATGATATAACTGTGATGATAGCACAACTCCATCTTTTTTGCAAGGAAGGAAAACAATTGTTGCCGAAAATTGGATTCCTGGTCATAGATGTGAAGACATGCCATTACGCTACTATAGAATAGTGGATGGGAAGCAAGTGGACGTACTGAACCCAGAAAATGGAATCACTGTAGCATACAACTCGGATTTGGACAATGATGAGACACTGCAAAAAGGATCGCTATCATCTATTTCCTGCATACTACTAAGTAGTAGGATGATGATGTGTTGCAAGGGGGGAATATTACTCAAAAGAGCAAGTGGAAGTACTGAACCCAGAAAATGGAATCACTGTAGCATACAACTCGGATTTGGACAATGATGAGACACCGCAAAAAGGATCGCTATCATCTATTTCCTGCATACTACTAAGTAGTAGGATGATGATGTGTTGCAAGGGGGGAATATTACTCAAAAGAACAAAACAAAATATGTGCTCACAAAATATGACCCACCTCATCTTAGGAAGACTGATGAAATCAAAGTTCCAAGGAAAGAGGCACGAAAAATGACAATTACACCTACAACTTTGATAAAAAAGTCACAACCTTTGACATTGAAGCTCAAGGGCATTGTAAAAAATAGGGAACTGACAATCGTCACATATTTTGGCAATACTCATCATTGTATATACATCCATGTAGCGAAACAATTAAACCTTTTTCTGTACCCCACCAAGGACCTTATTGTTAAGGTTGTTGATGGACATCAGGTCGATAGAAAAGGACGATGTCATAAAATACATGTTCAAATATAAGAAATAGAACTACAATAAGGATTCTATGCACCACCACTCGATGGGATAGATATGGTGCTAGGTGCAAAATGGTTGATACAATTAGGCACTTATACCAACAACCTTGAAGAACAGTTTATGGAGTTTAACATGCAAGGCCAACATTATAAATTATATGGTATTGAAGGGTCCGCTCTCAAGAAAGGTGAATTACCATTAATGACAAAGTACAAAAAACCCATACAAACACACAACAACAAAAGCAAGGCAAATATGTATCCAAGAGCCCTCAAGGTTTTATGTTAAACAACCAAATCAAACAACTTCATGTTAGTTTTTGCACTTCAATTCAACTATGTTAGATCTTTAACTGGAAGAATAACAAGCACAACAAATCACAATAGACACAAGAATTTTCCTTGGGGAAACCATAAAGGAGAAAACCCCGCAAACTTCTTCAAAGATAGATTCGTCACTAATGCAATGTCACAAAATGGAAAACCCAAGAATAAGAAGCCTTCTGCAGCTCTCCTCTTTCTCCTCTAGCGAACTTGTCCTCTCTCTCTTATGCGAATTGAGTGAGTGAGTGTGTGTATAAATGAGGGAGGGCGCCTCCCTATTTATACACATCAAGTGACTGACCTAAAAATGACTAGGCTGACCTCCTGACCTAGCAGGGCCGACTTGTCTCTTGAGAGACTCAAAAATACATTTTAGATTATTCTTTTGGGGTACTATTGCCTCAACTTACAACAGAGGTTTTACCTCAATGAGCTTACATGACAAAACATAATAATGACATCCCCAAACGGAGGAAAAACATCTCCGACGGAGGTACAATAAAAATACAATACTAAAATACAATAGAATATCTTCCGAAATTACATTTACAATAACAATCACTCTTAACTAGGAAGGTATTCTCTTGCCATAGTCATCAAGATTCTGGACATGTCATCATCATTGGATCACTGTCGTCGCTGTTGTTGTAATTCTCATTTTGTTGACCATTGAGTAGTGACATCTCTCGAATCTATCTGTCATCAGAAGCTCTACAAAGCCAACCCTTTTTCATGTTGAATGTAGGCCTAGCTCACATCTAGGTCTTCACCATATCCACGAGCAAGCCATCATGTAGGTACAACCCAGGACCACACATTACATTGCCACTTCAGTCACTTGTGTCTCCTACTGTCATCTCATTGTATCCATATCATCTCATCATCACACATGGAGGGCATCCCAGATGCACACCTCATGTCCAACATACCACCTGTATCTACCAGCATGGGAGCACAGCCAAGAGCACCCAGGTGCATTACCTGCGTCTTCCACCACGCGAGAACAACCTAGGAGCACCCAAGGTGCATTATGTCTCTTCAACGGTCAACCCACGTCTACCGACATGGGAGCACAACCAAGAGCACCCCAGGTGCATTACGTCCTAAAGACCACCTGCGTCTTCCACCATGCGAGAACAACCTAGGTGCACACCAAGTGTCTTTGTGATTGGTGGACTTCTGATCATCTCCAACATGGGAGCACAACTAGGAGCACCCTGGTCCCCAGGTGCATTACGTCCTAAGGACCACCTGCATCTTTCACCATGCAAGAACTCGCTCTAGTGCTTCTGTGTCTTCCAGTCTCTCATCATCTCCAGCATGGGAGTACATCCAGTAGCACCCCAGGTGCATTATGTCCCAAGGACCACATGCGTCTTCGGACCATGCGAGAACTCATCACTCCCTCTTTCTAGGGACCTCGATATGGATGACACCAAGCTTCTCTATGAAGTATTTGAACTTCACTATGGCTAACGGCTTGGTCAACACATCGACTATCTGCTTGTCTGTCACCACATATTGGAGCTGCACTGCTCCACTTTGCACCATATCCCCAATATAGCGATACTTGATCTCAATATACTTCGACATGTCATGGAACACTAGGTTCTTCGACAGCTTCATGCAACTTTGGTTGTCACAAAAGATACAAGTCGCCTCTAACTCGAGATCAAACAAATTTGACAGTAGCTTCCGAATCCATACTGCCCCACAACTAGGCAAACAGGCTGCAATATACTCTACTTCGGCTATACTCTGCGCCACAGATGACTGCTTCCTGCTAAACCAGGAGATCATACCGTATCCCAAACTGAAGCAACATCTCGAAGTGCTCTTCCTGTCAGTGACGCTGCCTGCCCAATCCGAATCGACATAACCATGCAGGTTAATTTTTTGATTCGCCTCATGCTTGAGCCAATACTCAATTGTACCCTTCAGGTACCTTAATACATGCTTTGCAACAATCAAGTGAACATGTCTCAGATTCGTTAGGAGCTGGCTCAAGGTGTTCACAACAAAGCATATGTTTGGCCTCGTGTTCGTCAGGTACATTAACGAACCAATCATCTGCCGATTCATTGTGGCATCAACTGTCTCTGATGAAGCATCACACAATAGCTTCAAGTTTGATGCCATAGGTGTGGCCATAGACTTGCAGTCCAACATTCCGAACCTATTCAGAATCTCCACTGCATACTTTCCTTGACTAAGGAAGATCCCATTAGCACTCTGCCACACCTCCATGCCTAAGAAGTAATGCATCGCCCCTAGGTCTTTCATTTCGAACTCGGCGACAAGTCTTTTCTTTGCATCTGCAATGAGCTCATCCTCACCTGTCAGAAACAGGTCGTCTACATATAGCAGGAATATCATTGGTCTTCTGCCTTCAACCTTGAAGTAAAGGTTGGAATCTGCTTTACTCTTGATAAAGCCTAAGCTCATCAGGAAGTTGTCCATCCTGCCGTACCGCATCCTGGGTGCTTGCTTCAATCCGTACAATGATTTCTTTAACTTGCACACATGAGTATATCTGTCGTGTGTCTCAAATCCCAGTGGCTGCTCCACGTACACTTCCTCTTCAACTACACCATTCAAGAATGTTGTCTTGATGTCCATTTGGTGTACCTTCCATTTCATTACTTGAGCCAATGCAAGTATAGGTCTGATGGAAGTATATCTTGCTACAGGTGCAAATGTCTCCTCGTAGTCTATGCCTTCCTTCTGGGAGAATCCACGTGCCACAAATCTTGCCTTGTGTTTTTCAATGTTACCATTTGCAACTTTCTTGATCTTGTAGATCCACTTCGAAGTTACAACAAACTTCTCTTCTGGTCTTTGAACTACCTTCCAGACATCATTCTTCATAATTGACTGGTACTCCTCGATCATGACATCCTTCCATTCTTTCTTTTCTGCTGCTTTTTCGTAGTTGGAAGGCTCTTTATCAATGATGCCACATAACAGGGCCACTTAACTGTTGTATGGTTTGGGTCTCTTGCTTTCTCTATGCATCTCATCTGGAGCACCATACTTCTCTGCATCTTGTATTACTTCTCGTGCCCATGTTGGTCTTCTTTTGTGGGATTTCTTCTCACGAAGTGGTTCTACAGGTTCTTGTGGTTCTGCCATGTCTTGGTCTTTGTGATCTTTTGGAGTTGCTTCTTTCATTGGCGTGTCTGGGACCCTGCTTGCTTCAGGTTCTTCAATCTCTTCAATAGTTAGTTTTCTTGATCTGATGTTTGTCGAGTCTTCATTAAAGGTTACGTTTCTGCTGATGTCGATCTTCTTGAATCCAAGAAAGTATATTCGGTAGGACTTTGAAGTGTCACTATATCCTACGAATATTCCCTTCTTTCTTGAAGGATCCATCTTGGTTCTCTTTTCCTTTGGGATGTGTATGTACACTGGGTAGCCAAATATTTTGAGATGGTTGACTTCTGGTTTCTCACCTAAGAAAGCTTCTTCGGGAGTCTTGTTGCTTAATACTCTGTGAGGTGTATGGTTCTGTACATACACCGCTGTCTTTGCTGCTTCTGCCCATAAGTGCATCGAAAGATCCTGGTCATGTAGCCTTGTTTTTGTTGCTTTCATTATCGTTTTGTTCTTTCGTTTTGCAATGCCATTTTGTTGAGGATTGTAGGGAGTGATGAACTCCCTCTAAATCCTAGATTCTCTCCAAAGATCCTTGAATTCTTTGGAGGTGAATTTTCCGCCATTATCTGACCG
This sequence comes from Pseudotsuga menziesii, assembly GCA_001517045.1. NCBI lineage: Eukaryota > Viridiplantae > Streptophyta > Pinopsida > Pinales > Pinaceae > Pseudotsuga > Pseudotsuga menziesii. The sequence goes on along the minus strand of LPNX010057347.1, from coordinate 56,406 downwards.
TACTGTCTTGATCTTCTTTTCAGTGTGATTTTCAACCAAGGCTTTGAATTTTTTGAACTTGCTAAATACCTCATCTTTGCTTTTCAAGAAATAGATCCAAGTCTTATGGGAGAAGTCATCTATAAAAGAAACATAATATACATACCCGCTTAGTGAGTCGGATGACATGAGATCGCATACATCTGAGTGGACTATCTCCAATATCCCTTTTGCTTTGCTTTCATTGCTGGGAAATTCCTTCTTCATATTCTTTCCTTGTGAACATCCCTTGCAAATGCCTTAATGTTTTGTCTGGATTTCTGGAAGTCCTGAAACTGCTTTGCTTGCAATAGGTAGTGCTCTATAGTGTACATGTACAAGCCTTCTATGCCATAGTTCACTTGGTTCCATTGAGTCAGGGACGAATGCATGTTTAGGTTATCCCTTCAACTTGTATAAGCCTCCCTCTTACTCTCCAATTATTGTTGCATCATCTATTGTCTTTCCTTTTGGCCACATTAGGACTTGGCCATCACAAATGCAACTCTTATTCCTTTTGCATCCAGTGTTGAGATGGAGAGAAGGTTCTTCTTCAATCCCGGAACATATAGAACTTCTTTCATCTTCAAGGATTTTTCGGAGTCTAGCTTGTAGGAAGCTTCTCCACTTCCTTTTATGGGGTATTGATTATCATCCCCAAGTTTCACCTTGTGAGGTGACTCATGCTCCGATATATTGATGAATGATTCTTTTTATCTCGTCATGTGCTTGGATGCTCCACTATCTACAAACCAAACATTGCTCCCATGTGTGACAATGCCCATGAGTTCTGAGATTAGGACATATTTTTCATCACTTGAAGAATCAACTCTTTCTTCTCTGGTTCTTTTCCTTGATGGTTCATCATGTTCAACTGTGTGAGCATAATGTCTTTTCTTGTTAGTCTTCTTGTTGGAGGAGCCTTTGTTTCTGGGACAATCTCTGGAGTAGTGCCCCTTTTCATCACATGTAACATCTAATACTGGATAGATCTCTTCTGGGTCTTCTTTGTCTTCTGTGGTGAAGGTCCTCCCTCTTGTTATGATTTCTTTTAGTGTGGATTGTGAGAGCTTGATCATCATTTGCTCCCATCTTTTCTTCTCTTGTTATTAGCTGAGCTTCTTCTTGAGTGCATTCTTCCCATAGTCTGCTGAAGGTGATCAACTTCTTTCTAGCACATATTCTTTGAATGAATGAGTCCCATGATCTCTCCTTCTTCTGCCTTTTCTTCAACTGCTTCAAGTTGTTCCTTGATTTGAGCGACCCTTGTGAAGTATGATTGTATGGTCTCTGAGTTTTGGATCTTTACATTCTTGAGTTGGTTCCTTAATGTCATCTTTCGGTTGATGTTCTTTCCTTCGAATAATGTTGTCAAAGCATCGAAAGTCTCCTTGGGTGTCTTCAAGGATGACACACGAGGGATGAGATGATCTTTAATAGAATATGCAATAATTCACTTGGCCTTGACCAAGTTCTTTTTGTGGATTGCTTCATCTCCCTCTGGTGCTGGAACTTCCTCACTGATATATTTGTCCAAGTCATTTTCTTCAAGGACAAGAGAGATCCTATACTTCATGCTCAAAAATTGTTAGCTCCCTCAAGCTTATCAAGCTTGGTGTGGTGAGTCATTTTGAAGTGAGAACCTCAAATGGATGTAGCAAAGATTTTAGGTCTTACCAACTTGAGATACCCAACCTAGTTCTGGAGTTGGCTGACCTAGGGTTTGTTAGAGAAACCTTGATTTTCCAAAGTAGGAAATTCAAACTTCTGATTGGATAGGAAGATGCGCCTTTCAAGACGAGTTGTCCAATGTGCTCTCTTTTCCAAATTGATAGAGAAAAACCCCAAAAGCTTGATGCCCTAGTTTTCTCCCGACACTAGTGTTTGGGTCAAAAATGAAAATTATTCAAACTTGATTCTGCTTTCTCCAAAAGATGCACCCTCCTAAGGGGAGTTAGCCTAGCCCTCTTTTCTTGATGATCTGTGGAGAGAAGACCTTCAACTAGGAAGCCCTAGTTTCATGTTGCTGCATAGTGCCTTCTTTCAGAGTGGCTTTGGTACCATGTTAGTTTTTGTATTTTAATTCAATTATGTCAGATCTTTAACTGAAAGAATAACAAGTACAACAAATCACAATAGACACAAGAATTTTCCTCGGGGAAACCATAAAGGAGAAAACCCTGTGAACTTCTTCAGAAATAGATTTGTCACTGATGCAATGTCACAAAATGAAAACCCAAGAATATGAAGTCTTCTGCAACTCTCCTCTTTCTCCTCTAGCGAATTTGTCCTCTCTCTCTTACTTATACGAATTGAGTGAGTGTGTGTGTGTATAAATGAGAGAGGATGCCTCCCTATTTATACACATCAAGCCTCCTGACCTAAAACTGATTGGGTCGACCTCCTAACCTAGCAGGGCCGACTTGTCTCTTGGGAGACTCAAAAATATATTTTACATTATTCTTTTGGGGTACTATTGCCCCTACTTACAATGGAGATTTTACCTCAATGAGATTACATGACAAAACATAATAATGACATCCCCGAATAGAGGAAAACATTTCCGACAGAGGTACAATAAAAATACAATAATAATATACAATAGAATATCTTCTGAAGTTACATTTACAACAACACTTCAGGGTATGATACAATATTACAAAGGAACTTTGCCAACACGCAGAAGAACCAAGTCAAACTCCCAAAACCAAACAACAACAAGGATGACGTTGCCACAAGAGCATGCTCAACTAGAGAGAATCCAATTTATTATGCTTTGAAGACAAAGCATTCCTTAAGAGGGTGGCAGTATAAAAAATATATTTGTAATAATATTAAGGATAATAAGAATAATAATTAATACTAGTTTACCGAATTGAAATGTTAAAAGGCACATACCTCTTACCTTGTGACCAGTCAATGCTATAAGTAAATCGTCACAACGTCCATTGTAATCATTCTATCATTCATTAATTATTCTTATTCATTCTTTTCTTATTGCATAATTTTTTGTTTAACCAATGTTTTCGCTACAAGAGAATCCTCTTTGCATCTTTCTAATGTAGCTCATGTGGCTCTTGCATGTATCTAGAAACTACTACAACAACAACGAGATGTCCTGTCTACCTATGGGTGAGATGAAGGAGGCTCCCAACCAACTGTCGATACCGTGTACTATCCACCAAAAGTGTAGTACTGCCATCTTTAAGATTTACTCTTGAAAGGTAGGGTGATGGGGTTGATTTGCAATCGGTCATATGAAATCTAATAAGAAGGTCTTGTGCATACTTAGACCTTGCCATTATGACTCCTAAATCAGATTGGGTGATTAAGAGTCCGAGAAAGTATCGTAACATGCTACAGTCCTAAATTGGCCATGCAAAGCAGATTTAAACCAAGCAATCGATGAAGAGGAATTTTTGGTGATTGTTAGATCATCCATATAGAGTACAATTAACAAAAGAGAGTCTCCTTCTCCAAGTATGTAGACATTTGGATCTGAATTGCATCGAAAGAATCCTTGGGACAACAAAAAAGAGTCCATCTTTGCATACCGAGCTCGAGATGCTTGCTTTAGGGCATACAAGTATTTTGCAATTTGCAAATAAGAGATGTGTCCTAGATGCACCCTTATGGTTGCTCCATGTAGATCTCTTCCGCAAGATCCTCATGAAGGAATGCACTCTTCAAGTTCATAGCCATATGATGAAGCTCCCACTATTGAGCTACTACAATGGCGAGCACAAGTCAAACTAAATCCATCTAGACAATCAGTGCAAAAGTTTCATTGTAGTTAATGCCTTGTAGGCTTGTACCTATGAGAAACCTTTTGCTACTAGTATTGCCTTGTACTTATCGATGAGTCCATTGCTTGGCATCTCAATCCTGTAGACCCACCTACATTGAACAAGCTTTCTCCCTTGAGGAAGAGGCGCCAACTCCCATGTGTTGTATATGAGAGATGATACTCCTCATCCATGGTTGCTTCCCAACGTGGATTGTCAAAAGCTTTTGCACATGATTGAGGATCTGTAGTAGCAACCATGTAGCAATGTTTGGGAAGCAATGGCTCTCTAGTAGTGAGTGTATGTTGGGCTGCATGAAATTGTGAGCGAGTCCTTTGTGCGTTAGATGGATCTCCAGCTAATTCTCCTGTTGCTTCAAGAGTTTGCTCTGCCCAGCGTGGTTGTGAACTATTGGATCTGCAATACTTTGTCCTTCATTGTTCTCAGTTTCTTCTTAATGTGAATCTAAAATGTGAATTGAATCTGGATTTTCTTTTTAGACAGTGGAGGAAATGTTAAAAAGTGGCAATAAGGAAGGTCTTCTATCATTTGCATGTGTCTTTGCTTGATGGAAGACATAAACAGGAAGCCAAGTTGATCATTGCCTTTATCCAAAATTTATACTTAGGAAAAATGCATTATGTGATCTAATTTTAATTTGACTTAATGGAGGTGTAATTTTATAAAGTTCAAGTGAAAAATAATTTAAGTGATTGCTAATCTAATCTTGGCCACTGATCTCACTAGAGGATCTTATCCATTGATCCATAGTGAGAGTTAGGGTTTTTGCTTGGCCATTGAGTTAAAAGGAGATTTATTTGGTGGAGAGGACACACAACACACTTGCTTTGATACACTCATTGTCAAAGAGAGGGATTTCTTGCTCATAGCTTTTTAATCGGAGAGTGAGAAAGAAAGTTTGCAGGAGAATTTACAGAGAGTGAGATTGAAGGACATTTCTGGAGATTGACAGAGCAGCTCAGGCAAATCACAGAAGGGCCATACATCATTGATGCAGGAGGCCATATGATTTGACGCAGGGGCCGTACATTGATGATGCATGCAGCAGTACACGCTGACACAGGGGCCGTATGATCTGACGCATAGAGGTCGTATGCTGACGCAGAGGGCCGTACACACTGACGCAGGGCTGACGTAGGGGCTGTATGATCTTGCTGGGGTTTTTCTGTGAGTTTCGGTTGCACGATTTTACTAGGTTGGGTAAAATCGATTTCTGGATTGTATTGTTCTATATCTTGCTAATAAAATATCTCCTCAGAGTGTTGCACCGGTTTTCCCATCTTGGGTTTTTCTGGGGGTTTTCATACCCAAAATTATTGGTGTCTCTATTGGTATGATTGTTGTTCTATTTTTTCTTAGTATTTATTTTCCGTTGCAATATTTGTGAAGAAATTCATTTGTGGTTACCAGTAATAAAAAAAAATATACCGTGTAACTTAAGATTGGATTTTAAGGAAATTTACAGGAAACATTGAAAATACCATCATCAATAAGTAGTGGTGCATTGGTAGGAAGATTTCCTGCATGCACGGGGATTTTTTCAAACTTAATACTCCTTTCAATGAAAAGATTTTCAGTGACAGGATTTAGTAGTCTGTTCCCCTTTACCCCTTTAAGGTATCCTACAAAGATGCATTCTCCACTTTGTGGTTCCAAGACCCTTCTTTTGGAAGAAATGCGAGCCCATGCACAAGATCCAAATACTTTGAAGTGCTTGACTACTGGTTTTTGACTGCTCCAAGCTTTGAATGGAGTAACTCTTTTAAGCCTTTATGAGGAACTCTGTTTTGAATGTAGGTTGAACAATTGATAGCCTCAACCCAAAAGGGACTTGGACTGTAACATGCATGTGGCCATCTCCTTCAAGGACCTGTTCTTCCTTTTTGCAACTCCATTTTGTTGTGGAGTAGATGGAAATGTATGTTGCAACTTAATTCATGCTTATGGACATAGAGGTTGGACATCTTTGTTGACACACTCCCCCCAATTGTTCGTACGCAAAATCTTGATCCCCTTTCTTCACTGCTTCTTTGCAAGAGCTTTCAAATCCTTGCAACATTTGAAGACTTTAGATTTCTGTTTGAGGAACTAAACCCATGTTTATCTTGACCAATAATCGATGAAAATCAAGACATACTTGCCCCTTCTCATGGATGGGTGAGGGAACGGGTCTGTTATGTCACTATGGACTAGTTCAAAAATGGAAGAGGCTTGCCATGCCTTCCCTTTCTTGATTTTTTCTTTAGGATGCTTTTCAAGAGAACAACTTGAACATACTTCATCAGAATATCTTATATCTAGCAAACCTGTCACCATACCTTGCTTTCTTGGATGTTGCAAGTATCGGTAATTTAGGTGAAACCTCTCATGCCATAAGTTGCTTACTTCATCAGAATGGGTTAGACGTACAGAGGAAGGAGATTTGGGTATAAAGTTAGAGAAAACATACAATTTTGATTTGTGGTCAGCTTTCCCAACATCAACCTTTGATCCATCAACCATATTAGTGATGACTATTGAATTGTGGGTAAACTCCTCATTTTCCTGATCCTGAGTGAGTGATTTGATATATAGAAAGGAGATTCTTGGATAAGGAAGGCACACAAAGTATATCCTAAAACAATCCATTCTCTTGATGAATAACTCCATTTCTGCATACCTTTTATTGGTGTGTTATCTCCCATAAGTACTTCATGACTTGTGCATGGCTCTATGGGAAAACATGTCCTCGGTTGTGGCCATGTGATTTGAAGCTTTAGATTATAGCATCCATGAGGATGATGATGAAATAGAAATTGCTACAAGTGCATGGCCTCTGTCATTCTATGGCTTGTCAACTGCCTTGTTGTGCTTCTTCTCTTCTGCTTTTTCATTGAACTTTTTATGCCTGAAATCCTGTTCTCTATTTTTCCCCTTTTGTAGTATGTACATAATTGTTGAACCTTCTTGGTCTTGCCATCTTTGAAGGATGAATTTTATTGTGCAACTCTTGAATTTTGCTCCTTTTTGCCTTTATAATTGTGGTTTTTGCTTGCTCATATTCTTGTTTACTTGATTGGCAACAAGGGCATGCACCTTTGAGGACTTTAGGGAGCCCATTTGATTGAGCTTACCTTGCTCTTGGAGAAGTGTGCCTGCAAAATTATCCAATGTAGGCATCTTCCATGTAGCACCAAGTGCTAATCTTGTTGAATGGAATGAGGAGACAGAAACATAATAATCTGGTCCCAATTTTGATAGAATTGACAAAACTATTTGATCATTCTCTGTCTATTTTGCACATCTTGAGTTGAAGTAATATATATCTGAATCTTGTGAAGAATTCTTGGATTCATTTGAAATTACCTAGGCTCGGACTAAGGAGCTCAATCCCCAATTTGTGGCCTCTCATCTCATCTCCAGTTGGTGGCCTCTCATCTCATCTCAATGTGATACAAGAGATCTGGAAATACCCAGTAACATAGTAATTTGAAGGCTTCATCCATTCTAATAAGATATTTTGATTTCTCTACAACTGAATTAGGCTCAACCTTTGTTCCCATAGTGATCTTGTGAAGTCCCTTTATATGCATTAGAATTTCAATTCTTGATTTCCATTCAAAGTAGTTGAAGGGGTTAAGGATTTGTTGGGGAGAAAGTTCCATTCTGATTGATGCGCTCTGCAAAGTGTTGTCAACCTACAATCTTGTTTACTAACTCTTTGAGAGTCCCTAATGCTTTGATACCATCTGATATTTTGGAGCAAAAGATCTAAGAAGTGAAAACATGTTGTAATACAATTAGCGAGTGATTAAACAAGTGACAAAATCCTTATATTCATCAACCATAAACAGGAGACACAAAAGCTCTTTCATAAACCCATTATTCCATTAATTATACAAGGAATGAATCAATGTTTACATAAAGGCAATTCAAATTATTAAGGCAATTTGAATTGCTTAGTAGTGCATTGTTACCGGTTGAAATGGCAGTTAAGCCACCGACAAGCATATGAGGAGGAAGTGACCACTGTCACCTTAGACACTTCTACCAAGTTATTTGCAGCTGGGCTACCATGATGCAACATGTAAATATATCTCTTATTCTATTTCGAGCTATTTTTTCACATGGGGTTTTAGCATGGATCATTATAGCTTCAACCATTCCAGAGTCTTGTTCATCAGATTTTCCTTGCTAGGACTGAGATTCAGAAGTCCATTGAGATCCTTTCGGTGATGACCTAGTTCATTTCAGTAGAGCCTCAAATCATAGTTGGTACACACAGTACAGAGGGGCTTTATCAGTTGGAGACAGGTATGTATGGTGAGATCAGGTATATGCTTCTTTGGTTTAGTTTTGCTCTATGATATATGTCAAACACCTATGCTTGTCATGTTAGGATGATTATGGTGACCTATGCTTATATGCTTATATGTACTAATGCTTGAACTTGTGTTATGACTAATCAACGAACTTGATGTGAAGACTGTTTTTCATGCCATGCTCATACAAATGGTAAACCTTAGTGCTTTGATGGCTCCATGTGTCACTTGTCCCCGTTCATCTAGTTCATCCATTATCAAATGAATATCCCATGACTTATACTGATTGAGACTTGTGAGAGTGAAGATCTTTTCCCCATTTTGACCTCTATGCATGATGGATCCCATGTTATTCTGTGTCTCGGCTCTGAGTTGTACACAAAACTTGTCGATGCCTTGATCCTTCCGGGCTAGGAGAACCCATTGGTGTTGGTTCCTGAGCTTTGGCGAGTTGGGTTTTGAAGCCTTGACTTCTCTGGTTGGTTGCCTCCAATGTTTTGTCCTGACTGTGGATATTCCCCCTAGTTGCCCGAAGAGTTGTTAGCTAAAACTTGAAACAATATGTTTACCATCATTACATGCATTATGTGTTATATGCTATATATTATGAAATGCAAGCCCACCAATAAAGTTGCAAACTGTGTCTTTAGACACAAATAAAAAAGGGCTATGAAGTGAAATTATTAAAGGCCTAAATAAAGTAGTGGATAAACAAAAGCTAAATCTAAAGACTACTGACCATCTTATTGAAATGTAATGATTAATTCCTCACGGAGCCTATGGGTTTTGATTTGAGATGGAGTAAGGGACAACTGATTCTAAGAGTCCCATAGGATCTCTTCACTACTGTTTCTTGTGTACTCAACGCAAGGGTCCTAGAAAAGATCCTCACGGTGCTTGATTCTTAGCTTGGATGTGAGTCGTAGACATGTTAAAGTTGAATGGACCCTTTTGAGATCAGCTCATCCACTTGTGAGACACCACCATTCCCTATTGTTTATCTGTCATGCATATGTCACTATGGTTGTGTGTATTTGTCATCATTCAGATAGAGCACTTAGTCAAAGTCAGTTAAAGTCATTCCCCTTTGCCTTAACCTTGTCTTCCATCCTCACCCATTAGTAGCACATTGTTTACCCTTTGTAAGTATGGCATGAACAAGCAGACTTCCTGAATGTCCTGAGATTTTTCAGAAGCACAGGTATATCTTTTATTATTATTATTATTATTGTCACCATGCTTATGAATAACATTGATTTAAGTTTGGTTTTGATATACACCATTGGAGCATTTCTTACCTTGGATGCTTTCAGGATCATATGGATACATTTTCTCATCTTCAGTTTGGGTACTTTGACTTGGTCAACCCAATTTGACCAAGTCAAGCACTGTTCCCAAGGCAGTGACTCAAAATAGAACATGGTCTATATTTGTTCCAGACATGCCTAGGACCAATACCGCGTTTTCAGTTTTGAGAGTTTGGCCTCGGTTCTCTTGAAAAGTGATTATTATCACTTTATTATTATCCAAATAATTAGTATGTTTGGTTCTCCTAGAGCAGTGCAGTGTTTCACAGGGTATGAGTAGTCACTTATACCATTCTTCTATGTCTCCAGATCATCTAGTGCAGTCAGTTTGCCCTAGTTTGCACCCTAGACAGAGTTATGGTGGATTTATCATTTTCCAGAGGATGTACCAACGAAAAATGAACTAGAGAATTCATTGAAAAAATCGATTTGGCCTCCTGGGTCAAGTAAATGGCTTGTAATTTTGGTAGGTGATGTGTCTCAGCATCCCAAACAGTCCTTCAATAGTTTTCAGTCAAGAGATGTCCGGATTAATTTATTATGGCTTAGCCAGTGAAGAAAGCACCCCAAGGGGTGCCCCCTCAACTTGGTTATTGATGTATTGCATTGTTATATCACATGTTATGAGGTTGTAATGGGGCCTAGGGTGAATTAAGCCCCTAGTGACCCCCTTTGATGTATTGTCATGATCACATCTTATGTTATTTCTTATTTTTGACTAAGACAAGGTGTCATTGGGAAAAAAGTGCTCCCCCCTTGATATAGTCAAGTTGATCCATATAAATTTGATCTCCATCGTTGATGATGTTATAATCTCAACTGTCAGATGTAAAAGTAAGTTAGGGTTTGTGTCTCTTAAAAGCTATATAAAGATGAGACCCCACCCATTGTATCCCATTGGGAAATTTTGCACTCTTGGCTCTGGATATTTGAATAAAGAGATTTTTGCAGAAATTTTGGGATCTTCTTTGTGGAATGTTCTTGTCTATGATTGGAAAGTTTATCTTGCTTAGCATTTGAAATATTTTTCCAGAATATCAAATATTTTTGGAAGATAACGTTTTGCATGCAGGAGGGCGTTTTCTCTTGGGGTGTTTTTGTGGATCTCCCAACTCGTTTCTCTTGAAGACGTTTTCATAATTGGGGTTTTTTTTCAATAGTATCTTTGATCTTTGATATGCTTCTGTTTTTCTTGCATCTATAGTTCATTTTTCTTGCGTAGCAAATCTCACTTTGGTAGTTTGACTATGCAGGAATGGACTTCTGAACTTTGAATTTGAACAAGTACTTGTTCATTTTGGCGGCTCACTTGAAAGTCCAACTGAGTGCAACTCAGGTGGTAACAAACCCCTTTTCAAAAATCCCACATCCACTTTATGTTAAATTTCATTACCATATTCGATCTTTGATCTCACTAATTTACTGATTAAATTATAATTGCAAATACATTGATAATTAACTAATAATGTAGTGGAAATAATCAAGAAATCACACACACATTTGACACATGAATTTACCTTGAAAAACCCCAACTGGGGAGAAGCCAACAAGCAATGATTTTATTAAGATAAAATCCTAGGCTCCTGGCTTGGGAAAATTGCCCACTAAGGAATTACAAAATAGTAAATAGCCTAGCCTATCAAACCTGTCCTTCGATCTTGCTGATTGGTTGCTATCTCCCTTACTGCCTTGGCTCCTTTCCTCTAATCCTACCCTTGCACCTGCACACTTGGATGAAAGTCCTTCTCTAGCCACTCAATGAGATCTCACTCATTGTGTAATTATTGTGTGTCTCATCCTCTCCTTAGGCTTCCCTTCATATCTTTTAATGACCAAAACCCTAACCCTAGATCTCCAGAGTGATCGATGACTAAGATTAGATCTCAAGCCTCAATTAATATCAACGATTGTGACTTAATCTTAAGTTCACTTTTTAGTCATTAGCCAACATTGAGTTAATAATGTGCTTTTCCTAAGTTATACTTAGGAAAGAGATGCAATAGTCACTTGCTCTCTCAAGCAAGTACCTAGAGAGGAAATCTAGAAGACTCTTGCATGCTTGACACTTGGCCTATGTAGAAGTACATGTCCGAGCTACAATCATCAACACTTTGCATCTAATGGCCATGAGATGACACAATTCTAAGCATTATGCCAAAAGATAACTACTCTCAAAGCTAGGATGCCCCTCCAAAACGATCAAAATGATGTTCACATGGCAACGGTAGTCCTTTAAGCTTAGGGCATCATCCCAAAAGGCTCAATATCCAATGTTTCACCTCATCTAAACATGAGCAAAGAATAGATCCATGGAATAAGGAGCTCACCAATCAAGATATAAGCATAAATCCAAGAACAAAGGCCCCACAATACTCAACCAACCTCATGAAGGAAGGGGACAACCCATTCTTTAAGAAACAAAGCATGACCATGCATCAATCTTTGTGCCAAGAGAGAAGATCAAGGGAGTGATCTACTAGAAATGATGATTAATCATGTGAAGTTTCCATCCAAATGCTAAGAAGCAAGGGTATCCAAACAAAGATGTGTGTTATGCCTCAAAATATGTGCTAGAGGGGAGGGCTCCAAGGGACACCAATAATAAACCATCCCTTAGTGTGAATCACATCAATTGAGCTAGAACACTCCAATAGAAAGTCTCCACATATCATCGAGTCATGCATACAAGCCAAGTGCTCCACCAAAAGTGATAGTCCATGCCATCAAGATGTCCAACTAACCCAACAACGCTAGGGTACTTCATCAAATGGTGATCAAGGTGTCATGAGCAAGTGGTATATGAGTGAAATGCACCTAGGGATTGTGATATAGGAGGCCTGAAACCCACATAATCACATCAATAATCTTGCTGTCACACATCCCATATGCAATATTTCAACAAGGAGCAATTATTGACACTTTAAAACTTAGGGAGACCTTAAGTTGATGGGTTCCCATTCCATGAATGCAGAAAGTGTTGGATAATTGCATAAATGCTAAGCAAAAATACTCTAAGGATGCCAATACCACCAAGAGGAGATCATATCAAGATCAAAACATCATGGAAAGATCACATCCAAATTCCAATAGCTACTATGAACAATTATGTATCCAATGAGAGCAACAACCCTAGGCCAAAACTCACGTGTACCTCCAATTCATCTAATGAATCATCCCAAGCTCAATCTTTATGATTAAAGTCACAAGTGTAACCCTCATACAATATGAAGGGTAACATCTGGCTCCAACTTGGGGACATGTTATCTTTGAGGAGGAGTGCATGAGAGCTTCATAATATGTTGCATGTACCTGTTAGGAGAGGAAGAAAGAGAACAAGAGAAAACATGTGGTGGGATGGGTCAATTCATATTCCAAAACCCCACATACAATGCCAATATGTTTTTTTCTTCATACATCAAAGTAGCCCAAAATTGGCATCACTTGAAAGGGGATAAGCCAACAATACCAAAAGAACATGAAATGAAATCTAATGCTCATGAAGTTGAGCTTATTCTTCCCACTTTAATGCTAAGGATGTCGAGCTTATACTTCCTATTCCTCCTATGCTACTCTACTATAAAAAGAAAATTGATGCCAAGTAAAATCATACAACCAATGCAATTGTCTTAGCATCTCATTAATGCGATGAATTTTTGTCTTGTGTTTGGTCATCATCCAAAACAAAGCTTCATGAAAAATGAAGTGGATCAATGTTGCAATCTCCATGAGATGAGGGTTGAGATCTCAAATGTGCTCATGAAGATGGCTCAAAACACCACAATCTTGCCAAGAAGGGCATGTACCAACACAAGTCTCCTCTATCCAAGCTTGGATAAGAGTATTATGAACATCATAAATCAATCCTTCATTATCATCATCATTCCTCTCACGCAATAGGGCTTAGGGGGCTTTACAAATTTGCAAATATCTTTTAGGTTATGTGAAATTTTACTGAGCCAAATCTGGCTATAATCTTGAATAATTAACTTGTTTAATTAATCACACATTGAAATTTAACAATACACAAAGAAAACCGAACACAAGAAATACCTTGGAAACCCCAATGGGGAAAACCAACCAACAATTGTCTTTTATTGCATATTTGTTAAACAACACATACACCACCAGGCTTCCGGATATGACTCACTGGATCTCAGACTCCTTACTTAAACTGTGCCCAAACCCTCTACAGAAAAGACAAACCACAACAGAAGATATGACTCACCCCTGTCACTCACAAGAGGTATGACTCGCTCCTGTCCACCACAAAAGATCACTCACTCTTGTCCAACACACAAGAGATATGACTCACTCTTGTCATCGTGTTATTATAACACTCCCCATAGAATCTTTTATAATTTTCACTTTATGTCAATACCATGGGCAATACGATGGGACACCCAGTACCACGGGACACATAATACCATGGACCCTCCAATACCATCTACCATTAACCATTACAAAAGACACTATTACAAGACTGTCTAGAGAGTTTCTCTTAGCCCCTTCTACATTGCTAGACACCCCCATGTAGAAGTACCTACCGAGCTACTAAAAACTAACACTCCCTCTTAGCGAGGGAGGTACTTTTGGAGATACCACCTCCTACATGATCAATCTGGTCCTTTGTTTCTGTAGTTGCTCCTTTTGAACTCTCTGGTCCTTTGTTGCTGTAGTTGCTACCTCTCACTTTTGGAGTTGCTGTAGTTTCTCCACCTCACTTCTGCGTTCTTATTGGCTTGACTCTCTAGTCTCCACTATGGCTCCATGTCACCTCTGCACATGTTGACGTCCCAACCGACTTCGATCCACCTCAGCCCAAGAGTTCACAGTGCAACTCAGCAGAACAATGAACAATCAGAGGCCATACGACTTGTACGGTACTCTCAAGACTTCCTTTTTTTCTTTTCTTGAACTCTATGCTACGGTTTCCTTAGACCCGCTCTGATACCATGTGAAATTTACAGATCTAGTTATTATCTCGAATAATTAACTTTTTAATTATTAATTAATAACACACTGAAACTCAACAATACATAGAGAAAACTGGACACAAGAAATACCCTGGAAACCCCAATGGGGAAAACTAGCCAACGGTTTTGTCTTTTATTGCAGATTTGTTAAGCAACACATACAACACCAGGCTCCCGGATACGACTCACCGGATCTCAGACTCTTGACTCTAACTGTGCCCAAACCCTTAGCAGAAAAGACAAACCATAAGTGAAGATATGACTCACTCCTATCACTCGCAAGAGATATGACTCTCTTGTTCACCGCAAGAGATATAACTTACTCATGTCCAACACACGAGATACGACCCACTCTTGTCACTATATTATCATAACACTCTCCATAGTCTCTTGTATAATATTCACTTTATGTCAATACCATGAGCAATACCATGGGACACACTAAGTACCACAGGGCACATAATACCATGGACCTTCCAATACCATTGACCATAAAGTATTACAAAAGAAACCATTACAAGATTGTCTAGAGAGTTTCTCTCAACCCCTTCTACGTTGGTAGACACCCCCACTGTAGAAGTACCTGTCGAGCTACTAAAAACTAACATGTTATTCTCTAAATAAGATGTGACATAAAATCCCAGCTTTAGAAATTTTTTTCTGCCCCAAATTTAGGGCTTGAAATTCTTTTTTTGATGGCTGGAAATTTCTACAATATAATTTAAATTGAAATGCTTCCTCCTACTCTACTCTACTATAGGAAGAAAGTTGATGCTAAGTAAAATCATACAACCAATTCAGTCGTCTTAGCATCTCATCAATGCCATGAATTTTTCCCTTGTGTTTGGTCATCTTCCAAAACAAAGCCTTATGAAAAATCAAGTGGATCAATGTTGCAATCTCCATGAGATGAGGGACGAAATCTGAAATGTGCTCATGAAGATGGCTCAAAACACCACAATCAGGTCCAGAAGGGCATGTACAAACACAAGACTCCTCTATCCAAGCCTGGATAGTACTATTATGAGCATCATAAATCAATCCATCCAAACAGTCGTGTAATGCTAATGACTTCTATACTGTGATACCACTTGGTCCATGCACTGAGATGTTGCTTAGGGTAAAACCATAGTTTCTAGGGAATGTTGAGGTTATAACGTGTGCGGACACACATATGCAAGCATATGACAAGTAAACAAGAAAGCAACCAAAGATGCATCTTACTTAGAATAACTCCATTTTATATTACGTAGTTGATCATGCTACTTGTACACCCTTACGAGTGTAAGAAATTGTAGAATAGAGATGGTCTGTGAGCCAATTCCCAAGAAAGGTTGTGAATGTTGTTATCACATATATAGTAGCTGGGCTACCATATTCTATTTTTCAGATTCTAGTACATTTTTTAGCCTATTCCCCCACATATGAGATGCTGAGATTAGCATTTATGATGGATCATTATTTGATTGATGGACTATAGTGTTCTCCCATGCCATGACTGAGTCTCAGGACACTCAGATTTGAGGACTGATGTAGTCATTTAGCCATTTGCAAAGTAGTTAATGGTGCCCAGATTTGCATCAGTGTTCACTGTTTTCTCATTGGACAAATGTTGTTTCAGATGGATTATTTACATGTTATGACTTGACCTATATTATCTTGTGTTATGGTTATCATTGCTCTTATACCTATTCTTGTGACATGTATTAGCATTTAGTGTCATGATTTGGCGGTCATATAGATAAATGGACTTGGATGTATTTATATTACGTATTGATGTCCCTATTCAGATCTGGAACTTCTTGATCTATACTCATTGGTTTTACTCTCCTTAGGGAGAATAGAGGTAGTCATTCCCACCATGCTTTGGCTTGCTAATGTTGGTTTCATCATTGACTATCTCCACCCATCCATTACCTTCTAGTTATGTTTCTAACCCGACCTACTACTTGACTTGTGGCATGGAGGACCTTTCCCCACTAGAGCTTTTGTTAGACAAGCTTCCTTGTTGTGTCTCGGCTCTGGGTTGCCTAGGTTGTGTTGGCTAACCTGAAATAAGTAGCGCTGCCATCAATGCAATGTATTTGGAAATAAAATGAATATCTTATGAAAAAGCCCATACATGAAAAGTAGTGTTTTTAAACATACGTGAATGCAAGGCTAGCCTAATGAATTTGGCCTTGAAGTACAATGAAAAGAATATCTTAAAACATTCATGAAAAGTAGTGTTTTTCAACATACATGAATGTATAAAGCCTAAATAATAAAAATCCGTGTAATAAAAACATGGACCAAGGCTATGGAAAATCAAAGGCCCAAAAAAGCAATGGTTCCTAAACTTATATATAAGGATTGCTGGCCTTACTTGTATTGAGTTGGATTGTGAGCATTTGTCAAGGTGAATAAGCACCTCTGAAGTAACTCACCCATTTGTGAGACACTGCCATACCCTTTGTTGTTGCTTGTCTGTCATATGCTAGAGTGAGTATCCCCTTTCCATATTCTAAGTGTCACAATGTCAAGTTGGCAGTCACCTTTTGGCCTAGCCTTGTGAATTTTAGCCCTCACCCTTCACTAGCAAATTGATTACAACTATGAAGTGAATATGGCCTTGAAAGTCTGGTTTGAGTTATAATTAATAAATGAAATCCTTTATATTTGGTTGATAGATTGCCGGTGAAATGATTACTACTTGTTATAAGTGTTATTTGAATGATTTGTAGAGCATGTCTTGACCTATGAATGTTTGCAGTAGATGGATGCTAGCCTGAGTTATATTACTGGTTGTATGGTCATTTACAGATTATTATTTTGTCTATCTGGATATTGTAGATGGTCATGCAGAGACCTAGAGGGTGTATGAGTATACACCTTAGATGGATTTGGACTCTCCGAGTCCAGTGAGACAACTTGTTTTCAGTTTCGGGCACTTGCAGAGATGATTTGGCTCAGTGTACCCTTCTGGTGCAATTTTGCCATATTGGATGGCCTGTTTGAGCAGGGATATTTTTCTTGGATCTCCTAGGGTGTTGTATGAGGCATGGGGGGTCCAACCACTTGTTTGTACCATATTACCCCCCTCACAGAGAGCTTGGTGGGCTTAGTTGGATAACGCAGGCACCCTAGGAGGCAGCTTCTGGCATATCATGTTTCCCGAGGCAGATAAAAAATAATTAAAATGGCTACTGAAGAATTAGATTTGGGCTACTGAGGCAAGGAAATGGCATGGGATAAGTTCTGATGATGACTGTGATGTCTTCCACTCCTTTAGCAGTTGCAACACCTGGGTGGGCCCACATCCATTGTTCGGGCATATTTTATTTTTTTCTGGAGCTTTTGGAGGCTCAGGATTTCCTGAAGGAGGCACAATTTCACACTTTAAAAATTATATTATTTTTATTGTGCAATGGGGACACCCAAAGGAAGTTAGTTAACACTCCCTGGACCCACCATGTGTTTCATTTATTTTTTGTTTAGTGGGATCCCCTCTCCTAGGGTGATTTAGTCCACTTTTATATTATATTATTGTATTGATCCATGTATTGTATGTTGAGCGCATCTCAACCGTTAATTAGAACCTTTGTATCTTTTAATCTTAGCCACCAATTTGAAAAGTGGTTAGGATTTTGGTTCTCTCATTCCTATTTAAAGGAGAGAGCTTCTCATTTGTAAAGGGTCTTTGGCTCTTGGATTTGGCTAATAGAAAACATTTTCTTGTGGAATTTTTTGGATCTCCTTTGCATCTGGTGTTCTTAGATGGTGATTGGAAAATCTTTTGCTTCCTAGCATTTGGGTATTTTTTGTGAGATCTATATATTTTTCGGAAAACATTGTCTTGTCTACAGGAGGGAGACTTCAACTTGGCGTTTTTGCAGGGGTTCCTCAACTCGCTTGTCTTGGATGTGTTTTGTATCAGGGGGTTTTCATTAGCATCAATGCGATCTATGATTTCATCTTGCTATTTTTCTGTAGCATTTGCTTTTTTCTCATGATACAGCAAATCTGATATGGTTGACGTTTGTTGTGCAGGAGAGAGGGCACATTGGCTTCTTGGGGCAAAACATTGGGCATAGAACTCACTCAAATTTTCTCAAATTGATCGGGATAGCAAGGATCATCATTATCAAGGAATCTACAAGGTTTTCTAGGTAAAATCTACAGGTTAGTACTTCTCTTCCGGATCTCAATCCATTGGCATCTGTATTTCCATTTTATTCTTAAAACCCTAAACATAAAAAACCAAAAAATATTATGGTTCAATCTGCTTGAGTTCTCGGCAAACCATTTCTGGGTTTTGTAGATCAGGTCATACCCTAAGTGGGTCTTCCTCAACGCTGAGCCAAAAGTGACTCCATTGGCCTAGATCTAAAAAACACTGATTTTCAAACCTTAGCGCTACCTTCCATGTTGCCCTCTTTTCTCAAAATTTGATCTTTTCCAGCAAAACCACTTTTTGGTTTTGTAGATCGGGTCTAAACCTAGGTGGGTCTTCTTCAACGTTGGGTAGAAAGTGACTCCATTGCCCTAGATCTGAAAGGCACTGATCTCCAACCCTAGCGCTACCCCTTCTTTTGCCTTTTTCCCTTGCGTTTTGACCTTCTCTTGCTGGCTCGGGTGCTTTGACACTGTCACACCTTCTTTCGAGTCTATCCTTTGGTACTAGATAGCCCCAATCCCGTTCTCACCTGTTCTACATTGGTCACGTTTCCCAAGGCAGTGGATATCTTCACCTATTGCTAGTACCTTAACCCCAGATCTAGTATTTACCTCATAGGTCACCTGTGTCCCAACTTGGATCAAATCTTATATCTCCTAAACCTTGATCCAAAGCCTCGGTTCACCTAGTGACGTCATCCATAGATCTAGGGTTTCCATCACCTTACACCTTACGTATCTCAAGTCCATTTGATCTGATCTGGTGTCTAGGTCTGATCTCTCTTGTCGGAGTAGATCTGGGTCTCCCCCATTGTTGTCTTGGGCTAAGATAACATAAAGTGAAGACTGCCTCGATTGGCGTGACAACCATCCATTTGGGAGTTGAGGCAATCTTGGTTCCACCTCCTTAGTTGCTTGTCCCTCTACCATCCATCCTGGATCCATCTCACATAGGCAACTACAAGGTTGGTGATAACAAATGTGAAGTCTTGTAAAGGTAACCGCGACAACTTAGGAGGCTGAGTGTTATACCTTTGTCATCACACACTTTTATACATCACATGAAAAATACATTTTTAGAAATCCAATCCAACAATTGTGGCAGTTGGCATTGCAGTTGCATAACAGTCGCTGTTAAGCGGTTCATTTTCTCCTATGACAGTTCAAGTTCTTGCATTGATTTGCATTCTGTTGTTGGCTAACATTCTACAGAAAAGGTTTGCAGCTAATTGGTGTTCCACAAAGAAGGTTTGTGGCTTTGGGACATTTGCAGCTAACTGAAGCTCGGTATGTTTGCAGCTGTGGGTGTGATTGTTGAGAATGCCTACAACTCAAACTTGTGGTCTCAGAGGTGCTGCAAAGTAAACTCACAATTGTGGCAAAGGAGAGTGTTTGTGGGTTCCACAAGAGGGGACTTGTTATTGCAGCTCGAGAGAGGTTGCATGTGTCACTGACGTGAGGTTTGTGGGTGTCTGCAGGGAGCTGCTTTTAGGTTCACTGAAGCTTGCAGTTGTGGAGATGCTGCAACAAATAGTAGGATGGTGGAGGCTTGTAGAAGCTTCTTTTTGGATTTTAGCTTTAATTGATAGTGCTTGATAGATAAAACTCCATCAGTGGATGTCATGACTCAATCATTCAGGAAATTGAAAGCCATTGTTTTGTGTTTTAATCAATCATAGTAGTTATCTGCAAATCACAGCAACCTAGTTCACATGAAAATATGGAGAGGCTAAAAGCAGATCAATATATATCTATAACACGCATCGCCATGGTGGGTGTTAGAGTTGAAAGGAACCACAAGTAAGGTGGTAAGTTAAGTTCAATGAATAACTAGCTTAAAGTGTAACTTTAGATAGAGTTAATTTAAAAGGGATTTGTAAAATTGACAAAAGGCAATATCAAATACTATATGTGCAGGTGAAAGGAAAAGAGGAGAAAGTAATTGATGTCTCTTCATGCACTATTTTCTAAGTCAATAGGACATTCATTCAAACTTCCGAGGAAATGTTAATTTCATTTCATGTTATCACTAGTTTTTCAGGTCTACACAGATTTTTTTCTTTCATATTGCATCTTGATTTTTTTCAGCCTGTTGCTCACGTTTCAGTTATTATATGGCAACACATTTTAGTAGTGAATGATAAAGCTTTGTTCCTAGATGCCAGAATCAATGGGTGAATATGGTGCTTTCTTAATAATACAGTTGGTTCTTGTTGGGCATATTTATGAAGCTTCTAATAATCTTACTGGCTTTTTCTTGTTCAAATTGTGACTATTAAATATGAAGATTGGTTGATATGTGTTCTGTTTTCAGTTTTTCACAACCAGGACTGTTTTTTTAAATGTTCAAACCTTAAAGGTTTTTGCCCATTGTTTGTTTAATTTGAATTAACTTATGAGGATTTATATTTTGTTGATATTTTTTGCAGGTCAGCAAAAACATTTGTGCAAGAAACCTTCAATAACATCTTACGATTAATCAATGGGATTTCTGCCCTTGTTCTTGCTATATTACCAGGGAAGGCTGGCATTTTGGAAGGTGTTCAGGGATGGGAGTTGAGACCATCTTTTCAGGCCCCTCGCCTCCCGCGGTGGATGGAAGAGTAAGTACTAAGTACTAAGCATTACAAATGAATAGTTACATGATTAGAATGGAAACCAAAATGGTGCAATGAAGTGAGGTAATTAACTTGATGATGTTAGGCCCAAAGGATCTATTGTTTCTTGGGGGGAAGAAGGGTCACCTGCTAAATAGATTGAAATTAGCAATTGGTAGTTATCTAAATTCTTGATTCTAATTGTTTCCGCATTTGAAATTCAGGTTTGACATGAACTTTTGGTATCTTGATATAGACATGACAACAGGACATTAATATCTGCCACACTCATAGAAGTTACTTCTATGATGTTTAAATAATATGCATTCTAATTTCCTTATATGACACTTTTGAGATTACATGTGGATTCTTTTTGTTTTGGAAATTATTTTGCCAGTACTTGGTATTTTCATTTCGGGCTCTGGCTTGAGGCTGATTTCAAACTTCCCATTGAATTTTTAACATTTATGATTTTTTAAATTCGTTTCAAATTTTTTGTCCTGACATGGATCAAACTACGGAAAAAATAATTGAAATGTAAACTAGGCAATGTAAGGGTTATTTATCTGCTATTTATTAAAGAATAAGAAAGATTGCAGCTATAATACAGAAAGACACAGGAAAAATATACAATGAAGTAAGCAGCTCTGCTTTATTACTCACAATGAACATGTATATATACAAATGTGAATAGCTGAAACATTCAGTTTCCACAGAAAATGAACCACGATATTTACAAATAAAAAACAGAACAAAAAATTTGCCAGCTAGTTGGATGCCCTGCTCTATAATTATTAACACTATTAAGTTGTAATTTTTTATTTAGATGATGGCAATCTATTGAAATTCCCTTTACATTTCTGTGGCACATTTACATTACGTTTGGGCTTTTTTTCTCATTCTTCCTTTGTTAGAGTTATTTGCTCATAATTCTAATCTGTATACTTCTTGACATAGTTTGTTTCCTTTGAAAGATAAAACATGACTTCATTCCTAAGTACTTAACATCCATTTTGAAAGATGGTAGACAAGGTGACCAAATTCCTGATCAATACACGTGTCCAACTAGTTGTTCAATAGATAGAGAGATTTAGAACATGAACAACATTTCAAAAGAGGCTTCCTTTAACGCTTGCATTATATAGTCCTCCACAATTTTTTTACAGTTCATGGATTGTAAACCTAGCTTTTAAAGCCTTGTCTATGTGGCTAGCCCATGCTGGTATAAAAAACAACCAGAAAATTCTTTTTGTACTCTGCATGTATCGTGCATAGCCTTCTAGAACCTTGTGGCTAGCCAGGATGGATGAAAAACCAAACAAAGAAATCCTTTTGGTGTTCAGTATGTGTTTAGTGTTACCCCTTGCTTGAAAAAGAATCAAACCTTGCTTAAAGTCTAATTGATTCTCATTCTATTTCTCATTGTATCAGTCTCCAACTGACTTATACTGTCTCTTCATTCCCCTAGAAACATTTACTCAATGATTGAGGACATTTTGCTTCATTTTATATAATTTTTCTAGCACAATCTTTAACAAAATTTTAACACATTTTATATCATTATTATTATGGAAGCGCTTTGAGAAACATGCCCTTAGGGAGTGTGCTAGAAAGATTAAACTTCCTTAAGCTTAGTGTTGGAATCTACTCCTACTTGTTATGAGACATTATAAGTATTGTATGTTAGCTGTAAGAATAGGTCAGTGTGTGGATGACCTGCTAGTCCAGGATGTTGTTGAGTCATCCATGTGTTAGGTGCATGTAGATATGCATTTATTTATTATATGCTTGCTCACATGAACAACTGATTTAGGCACATGTATGCTCACCTTTGTCAGCAAATGGACTTAAGTGTATGCAGTATACAAGGTCAATAAAGTGGGCTGAAGACTGAGATGTTATGCATTGTGCATTGATGGGCTGGTATTTGTTATATTTTCCGGTTACTCCTGTTACTGACTTGGCTGCATCTAGTCGGACTTTCAAGTGAGCTGACAAAGATGAACAAAGTACTTGTTCAAACTCAGAGCTCAGAGGTCCATTGGGCCTTCATGGCCTTTTTATTTTTTGTATTGCATGTTCATACCCCTTCGGGGAAGTTGTAATAAATGTACTAGCATGACAAATTTTTGTAAGGGACTTGGCTTCCTAAGACTTAAACGTCAATCCGATCATTCCAAGGTGTTTTTTCCCTTGTCAATTATACAAATGCTGAATAGGCAATGTATACTTTTCGACTTTTTCACTGCTCCTCCAAAGCTAGAATGGTTGTCTTGGTGGGTAGGCCTTAGGAGGTTATTAAAGTTCACGTATCGATTTATATGAGCGTGCTAGGCATCGGTTTTGAGTCGTGTGGACATGTGCTAGGTCTCCCTAGAGTTTCGTCCGATTCCGAGAAAAATAAATTTTTCCTTTTTAAGCCATTTTTTAATGGTTTAATTAAAAAACTTGTAAGTGTAATAAAAGTCGGGTTCAGAGTCTGTTTTTGGCGTGGGGATGCTTGTTTTCACACTCAGAGTGTCCTCTTTACCCCAGAGGCCACTTTTACTATGTTTCAGGCGGCTAAAACATCCAGGAAGGCATTATTTAGCTAGCAGATCATCAAATTGGCATTTTAATGCTAAAGGTGCATCAATCTGGCACTAAAGTAAAAAATTTGAAAAAGTAAAAAATCAATTTTAAAAAAGGTGGAATGACATGGCATGTGGTCCCCCATGTCATGCGACCCTCATCAACATAAAGGCACTTAAAACTTGGTTATAAGTTAACACAACAAATGGTTTAAGAAGAGATGACGTCAACCCACATGAGTATTCACGCCAACCAAGTAAGGTATTGCGATTAACATATAGGGGTGGACCCCTCTTCATGTTTGTGTTAAAAACTTTGGATAAATTTTTAGTGTGGTATATCATATGGTTTGTTTGGATGGAGTAGCGCATGATGTCGGTAAGAAGACGCACGCGTGAGAGGAGGTGACGCCAATATAATCTGGATTAGCGTGTGGATGATGTGGCTCATGTAGAGTAGGTTGTTGGAGTTTGGTGGAGAGCAATGTTATCGGAATCGGACCGGTCATCGAATCGATGAAGCCCAAAATGTGAACCGGACCGGAAACCGGACTGGAACCGGCAAAAAACCGGGTAAAAAACCGGCTGACTAAAAAATACATAAAATATTCATATTTTGTAAAAAACATATATATATCATGTGCATACATATGAATCCAGACCATTAATACAAAAATATGCAAAGTTTCTCATATATATAGCAAATATGGGTGCAAATATCCAAAATAGCACCTAGTGCAATACATCTCTGAGGTTCTGAACCAAAGTACATTAACAAAGAGGCTCCAAAGTACATCAGCAAAGTTTTATTTTCAGGTTTTTAAAAAAAAATTGAGTTTCCTGAGTCCCTAGTCCAGACCGGCCGGTTCAGCTGGTTTTGACCGGTTCGGCCGGTTTTGGCCGGTTCCGGCAGGTTCCGTACCCGGTCTGGAAAAAAATCCGTTTTTTTGAATTTTTTTTGTTCACCGGACCGGCCAACCCTGTAAATCGGTCAGACCAACCCTGTAAATCGGTCAGACCGGCCGGTTTTTCCGGTTCCGGTCCGGTTCCGATAACACTGGTGGAGAGAGGAGCTGTTGCCTCTCCCGTTCCACTTCACTCCAACTCACTACAACTTAGTTAGACTCCAATCAAGTGAACTCTTTCTGCTAGTGTAGGTATCACCCCCCATGGGTCTCTCTTTTCCTATTTAAGCAGGTCACTTCTCCATTGTTAAGGATCAGAAGGTGGAACCTCTGCTTGAAGTCATTGTAATATTTTCCTAAGTATTGTTAATAAAAGGCTTTGGAGGCAATTTCTGTGTGGGATCTATGGATGTTTGGATGGAGTTTACTCTACATTAGTGAGGTAACTTGTATTTGTTTTCATGCTTGCATATGTTTGGGATTAACTTGCTTTTTACAATGAAATGGTATTTCAGTAAATATAAAAGGTAATTCTTGATAGGTTACTCTTTTATTGTAAGTCGAAGAAGACTAATTGGTATATGTATGATTTCATGTTTGGATCTACATTGTTGTTGTGGTCTTTTTTTGGTTTACATAGGTATTTTTAATCCCCATTGCCAGTGTTAAGAATCTTTTGTAGGACCAAAGCTGAAGTATTGATGAGTGAATGGGCTCTACCTTTCCTTCAGTAAAATTGAAAAGAGAAGCTTTGTCCCTCTCATGTCACCAAGGAGGCGTTTTTCTTTCCTTTATTTATTGCTCTACTCTGGGTTCTTCAACTTTTGATCCACAACGTTCTTGAAAAAACTCTTTTAGTTACAAACGTTTCCATATTAGATCTATCATCTAGATTTATATTAAAAGTAGATCTAATTTCTAAAAGTTTCTAGTTCTAGTTTGCTTCCAATGTTCATTTAAAATCCTAGATCTGGTTTGTTGCCGCCTAATTCACACTTTAAAATGCAGGAAAGTCACAACCTGCTATGTGTGTCCTTGGGGGCAAGTGAGAGCTGGGGACCACTGTCACCTTAGTCCGCAACTCCTCCGTTTAGGCAAGATCCCAACAGAGCCAAGGGGGGTAGTCCCTAAGGGAAAACTAAGTTCCAGGTTTATTAATTAATTTAAGATTAATTAAAGGGATCGTTTACAGAATGAGGCTAAGACCTTATATAAAACAAGACCAATGCCTAGATAATGGAGTCAAAAATAAGTTACCACTTTACAAGATTATAAAAAATAAAACAATGTAGAGATTTAAGCTATGATTGAACTTATGGCTTAAGTGTTTAACAATGAAATATATGAATAAACCAAATAATTATAGACAATAATGAAATAAAATAAATGTATGGGAAAATGAAACAAACTTGCGAAATAGCAGAAAATCGTTATGAATACAGATTACTAAACCAGCATTAAATTTAAAGTATGAAAAAGATTTAAGCAGTTAACATCCACCACATGCTCATTTATAGAATCGAAAGTAAATAAATGTGCTGAGAAATAAAGTGCTGGAAGTAAAAATTGTAGTATTGTATTGTAGTAAAAGAGTGCTTGAAGTAAATGTGTTGTAGAACCGATTTTGAAATGCTTCTTGGTTTATTTTAGTTAATTCTATTAATGTTGTTCTTCTTGGATTAAGTTTTAGATCCGGTGGTGTGATTACCCTGATCTAGTTCCTCTCAAACCGAAGAGGGATTGCTGTTGCGCTCAAGAGGTGGGAGCAAAGCCCACCCCTAGCTCACAGGTCAAACCCCAATGGCCCTGTGCTCACAAGGAGGACGTCGAAGCGCCTAGAGACCGCCCGCGGTCTGCTACCCCTTGTAGCTTCCGAGTCACTGTTTTTAATCAATTCGAAAATCGCTAGATGGATGCCTATTAAACTAAGACTTCCCTTTCCCCTGGTCGTATCTCGGAGTACCCCGGAGGGTGATAACCGAGTAGAGGAGCAGGATGTGGAAAGTGTTGTTGGTAATTTTTAAAAGTTAGTTTTAATCTTGATGGTTAATATGCAAGGTTTATTTTAAAGTGATCACCAAGATGACTTGGGAAATAAAGTGTTTGATTGTAGATTGTAGTACAAGAAATGAAAGTTTGTCTAATTACCTAAGCCCCCACTTCACCTTCTTTTCATATCCAGCTTGAATTCCCTAAAGGGAGATGACAAGTGGATAGAGGATACACAGGTTTTAATGGGTTGTATGATTACTTTAGCAGAAAAATAAAACTTGCATAAACAAAAAAATTTAAGCAAATATTAGCCTACTTCCTACTCTATTTCCTACTCTATTTATTATAGATTACAAGAGCTTCTAAGCTTTGAAGAATACCCCAAGAGACTCTCTTTGGGGTTTACAATAATCAGAAAAATATGGAAAAGAGGTGAGGATTGGAACCCCTTTTGTGCCGGTTGAAGTTGAGGAAATTTTTGTCTTTTTGGGCATCAACTCTTCTTTACTTATGCACAACCTGTCAAAAACCAGCGAGCTACTCTTCGCTGCAAATCACATAAAACACTAAAAATTTGCTGTTAAAACATTAGTACAAGATTTACAATTTTTTACATAAAAATCTGAGTATAAAAATGACAGACAAATATTTTTTACTACTCTGAGCGCTTCGCGTTCTGTCCTCGATCCTTTGAGGTCAGACGTGGGATACCACGATTAAGCTCAAAGTGTAAATAAATATTTGCTGAAATGATAAAATTACAAATTTACAAAAAAATTTTCTGAATGTAATAAGTGACAGTAATATGTTATTTAGAGGGCTGGAAAATGAGTTTCCAGCCACCTAAATGAGGTGAAAATGGCAGAAATAAAAAGATAAACTTATATATGAGAGGTTAGGGCCCTAAAATAAGAGTTATATTCACTAAACAGTGAATAAAACTCAGTTTAAAACAGGCTGAAAGTAGATGGCCGAAATGAAAATGTTGCCGGAATGATGTTTGGAGAGACCCTCTTCCTTGGATAACCTGCAAATATAATCAATGCCTACAAAATATTGTAATCCTAGAGATGAACACCTAACACTTCCTGCAAAACACTTTGAAAGAAATGTTAAATCATTCACAAGAAAGAGTAAAAACACTTTTACTCTTTAATCTCTCCACAAAACACTTTGTGGAGAGCTAACTAGAAAATATAATAAATGCAAACAAGACAAGTACAAAGTTACCTCAAGAGTATTAGATCATGGAAAAATTTGCAGCATAGTATCCCTCCAAAGAAATTTTTATTTCATGTGGCCCAACTTGGGCAAATCTTCAATACAATGGTAGCAAGAATGAGAGCAAGAAATTCCGGCAGCATAACAATAGCATGAATAATTGTGATTAATGAGGGAGTGAGACCCTCATTAAATAGTTGAAATAATCCCCAACTCCTTAATGATAAATGGTTGAGATTAGATCTAGATCTATGGTTTAATCTCACCCACTAGATCTAGGTATTTGGCTTTCTATTTTTCTCCATTAATCTCCACCTTTAGATTGATTTTTAAATCAATGGCTTAGAAGCCTAATCCATGTCTTAAGCAATCTTTGCCTTTAGATCTAGGTCTTTGATTTATTTTCCACCATTGGATTAGCTTTTAAGTAAATGGAAAAATCAAAAATGGGCCAACTAGGCGCCCCCCTCTATCTTTGGCTGGACGTCCTCTTAATTGGCAGCCTTCTCCACATGTAGCGCTCTCCAAATAGATGTAAAACGTGGGCCCAAACTTTAGCTAGCGCCCATCAACTTTAGCGCCCCTTCTAAATGGTTTAGCGCCCTCTATACTTAGCGCTCTACCTTCAAAATAGCATGCGCCTCCAAATATAGCGTGGGCCCTTTTCTTTGCCAGCGTTTACCTCTATTTTAGTGGGCGCTCCCTTTGAAAAAACGTGGGCAAAAATGCATTAGCGCTACCTTCAAATTAGAGTGGGTCCTCTTCATGACAGCGTGGGTCCCTTCAATAGATAGCGTCTCCACTATATTTAGCGTTGACTTTATGTGAAAACGTGGGCCCATTATATTGTAGCGCCCCCTCTATAGACTAGCGCTCCTCCATGGCTTGATAGCGCCCCATTAAATATAGCGTGGACCCTCCAATGTATGCAACCTCCTCCAATTTGATGCGCCCTCATCTTATGATATGTGTCTCCTTTATACATTGACGCCCCTCTCAAATATGGTGAGGGTTTATAATATGATGTGGTATTCTTTAGCATATAGCGCCCCCATTTATATGGTAGGGGTTTGTACATTGATGCCCACCCTTTGACTTAGGGCTTGCCACTTAAGTGAAGGTTTTATCTTGGACTTGGCTTTAACTTTAGCCATTAGCTCCATAATTTTATCTAGCCTTTAGACTTAGGCTTAAAATAATTATTCACCTTAGATTAAAAATTTTTAATTTAATTTTTAAAATTTTTCCAATTTGACTTAGGAAAAATTTAAAAAATAATTTAAAAATTAATATCTAGGCCATGGGGGGGTGAAAAACTTTGGGATAAATTTTTCTAGGCTTAGGAAACCCCCAAACCATCTTACCATGGCATTTCTTGATTTTTTACTTCAAAATCAAAAAATGTGAATTTTGACTTAGGGAATTTAATTAATTCCCTAGGAAAAATAGACCTTGCTTAGGCAAAAATGGTCTATCTCCTCAACCACTCATCAGAATGACGTGGGACTCGAAGCAGTGGCTTAGGGGGTTTCATAGCAATTAACTTTGCATTCATAGCCCCTATTACAAAATT
>LPNX010057347.1:0-11466 GCA_001517045.1 Pseudotsuga menziesii | reverse complement strand
GCAGCGATCTTCTGTACTTTATTCGGGCAGAGATTCTTCTCTTCGCTGCTGCATGCTTATCTGCTGAGGTCGTGGCTATCCTTGAGAGCTGGAACCATTGAATACACCAGAGATTTCCTCTCTCTTTGGCAGCGTTTCATCATTATTGCAGAGACCTCTCTTTAAATTGAGGCGTGGGCAGTCATATTCCAGACAAGGAAAGGGGGTGAGCCATTGTTAGAGTGATCTTCCATTTCTTTTGGCAACGAATCAGTACTCCTAGCAGAGATCTATCAAAAGGGCGACTTGAATCATCTCAAAAAGGAGCGTGATATTTGTTTGATGGTCATATCTCAAAAGAGGGCGCACGATTTTATGCATGAGAAGATTAAAGAAAGGGAAGGCCGTATTCATATTCTCAGGGCTGTAATCTCCCCAAGCTGGGCGTGATCTATTTTTCTGGGCATGTAACTGTCTAGTGGGGCTATCTTCTCCTGCAACACTCTACCATTGCCCTATACACACAGATCTGATTATATAGTACTGCTGTTAAACTTACAGCCACTGTCATCATAATTTAAGATCTGATTATAAATTGTCGTTGTTACAGCCATCAACAACCACTGACATTCCTGCCGGAGATCCCATTCTCAGCTGGGGCATATAACATTGCATGACTGATATTTAAATGAGGAACATAGTTCATGGTATTTGGGAATCAGATCTAGTGTTGAAAGCATCATACTTCCTCCTTGGCACTATTAAATATTGACTAGCAGCAGTCTTAAAGCTTGCAGTAAACCGTCAGCATTGTTCAAAGGTCAGAGTTATTCCACTTATTATATATGGTTACACAGGACTGATTTGAGGTACTTATTATGCCCACACTTGCATAAACAGTTTATGTTTTCCATTTGTGTTCTAATATCATGGGATTTATAATGGTTATGCATCTTACTATGTCATGCAATTAATATTTGAATGAGCAAACTGTTACATGAAGATTGCAAACAACAAAATAAACTAGTAAGCCAGAGGAACTAAGTGAAAGGAATAATATTCTCAAACAACCACAAGCAAATAAATTTCAGGATTACAAGAAACAAGCAAGTGCAAACATAAGAAGGTAGATCTCCTTATTTGGGATACTACATTCATCCAGTGCCGAGGGACAATGTTTTGAAAATTCTTGTTGGAGATGGAATGGAATAAACCTAGATCCACACCTTCTCCGTACTTGGCAACCTGAAACTAGATCACAAACTTGCAAAGACCTCGTGAGATCTGGATATATATGTGAAAATAGAGAAACATAACATGCAAATAAGCTTATTTACCATGTACAATTTAGATCTTTAAACACATTTGATATAAATAAAAACAAATAAGAAATCTTACTTGCAAATCTCTACTCCTATTGATTCAACTGAATTTCTCAAGGCCAGTACAAAGATGAAGCAAGAATTGAGAAGTAAAAAGTCACCACATTTGCAGCATGACGCTGGTACTCCACACACAATAACACTACATAGTTTAGCCTCCAAAGCTTATTTATTCTCAAGCAAAAGAATGAATATCACAGTATTACAATAGCAGACCATCTTTTCATTCAACTCTAACTAGTTTGAACGAGAGGGTTGATGCTTTATTTATAGCCGGAGTGGCTCAGAGGGGGCGCAACATACACTGGCAGAGGGAGTCGAATCCATGGAGATGATTGAGGAAAGAAGTGGGGTTAGAGTGGAGTGGAACTAGAGAGGTAGGCGCCACCTCTCAAGAGGTGCACCACCTCTCCTACCAACCTTCACCAATCCACTCAACATTTGCCAACTCAACAACACGTAAGATATGAGAGAGAGGGGCACAACTCTTAACTTGGAGTTGCCTGCCACCTCACCCACCTACCAAAAGTTGACGCTAACCTCAAGGAGAGAACTCGCCTACTCTATTAGGAGCTGATGCCACTGATTTCAATCAAATTCGACCACTTTCCATTGATTTAGGAATTTGGGATTTTTCTCCATTTTTGATTTTTTTTCTATTTTTTATTTGACTGTTTTGATTTTTTGGAGAATTTTGACTTACGTGATAAATTTATCACTTAAAACTTAGGAAAAGTGGGTTTTTGGGTTAAAAGAGTGCTCTGAGTTAGAAATGAGCAACCCCATGGAAAAATTCGACCCCTAACCACGCTTTTATTATGTTTATAATTTTTCCAATTAGACTATTAAAAAATGGCCTAAGTTTACGAAAAAAAATTATCTTCATAAAAAATAAAAATAAAACCTAGGGGGACCTGGCACATGTCCTCATGACTCTAAATTAATGTCTAACATGTTTATAAACATTGGCACATGGACTCTAATAACCTCCTAAGGCCTAACCACCAAGACGACTACCCCAACTTTGGAGGTGTGAGCAAAAAACGCTGAAATTATTAGTCATTTGTTCAACAACAAATAATTACGAAGGGAAAAAACACTCAGGGCTAGTAGGCTTGATGTTTAAGTCTAGGAGATTGAGTCTTTTACATACTTTCACCATTCTAATACATTTTATTACAACTCCCCCAAGGGGGTATGAACATGTGGTACAAGAAAATTTTAAATTTTTTTCCTAGAAGAAGCCTTGATGACTTCTGAACTCTGAAGAATGATCCGGCTCACTTGATAAGACCAACTAAGCATGACTTAGTAGGTAACATATGGCTCCATCTAGGGACACGTGCTTTGACTGATCTTCTAATAAAAAGGAGGATGTGAGAACTCTAGCATCTTTGGGTTCTGCACAAAAACTAAAGCCCATCAGTAACACATATAAAAGGAGACCAACTGAGAAACTAAGTTATTAGTAATGTATTACGTTAGTATACAACATAATGTACAAGAAAATGCTACTTTACAAAAAAAAAAGACTAATAATACAAAAACTTTCAAAGTTAGTAAGAACAATTACTATACAACATCTATAGTACAAAAATATAATACAAGTTTTTATATTAACAAACAAGATAATAGATGCAAGGATAAGTTTAGGAATAGACCCTGATACCACCGATGCCAATATAGGCATCAAAGCGTCTTGCTGAAGAACATCTTGAGCGATGGACCATTTACTAGAAGGTTCAATTTTTTCCCATCCATGTCATTTAGGTAGAAAGAATTAGTGCCTGCTACTTCACAGATGACATAAGGTCCCATCCACAAGCTAACAAACATTCCATGCTTTCTTGGTTTGTCCCTCTGTTTATCCCATAATAAAACAGTGTTATCAACTTGAAAGGATCCAGGTCTAGCAGACCTATCAAAAGTCCTTTTGATTTTGTCTGAATTTCTGATACTTTGGTCAAGGGAATTCCTCCTGTTCTCATCTAACTCAATCAACTGATTAACTCTCTTTTGAATGGCATCCTGATTTGAGCTAAATGTCTGGAGAAGTTGATACACTAGAAGCTTTAAATGGATGGGGTAAGGTAACATTAAGGCCATAGACATGCTCGAAAGGACTCTTTCCGGTTGAACTCTTCTTTGTAATCCAATCAAACCCATTATGCATACTTAATCTTGCTTATCCCATGCTTTCTTGTTATCACCAACAGTTTTCTTGATTATGGTCATTAAGTTTTTGTTACTTGACTCAGCTAGACCATTTCCTCGAGGATAGTAGTTGGATGAATGAGACAAGACAATGCCATACTTAAAGAAAAAGGAGGACATATCTGAAGAACTGAAACATGGGCCATTATCCGCGACAACTTTGGCTGGCACACCAAACCTTGTGATGATCCTATCTTCTAGGAAATCTATGACTACAACATCGGTTTCCTTTTTGGTGGGTATTGCCTCCACCCACTTGGTGAAATAATCTGTGGTGGTAAGTATCCAAGAATAACCTTTGCTTGAATTGTCCTTAAACTTACCGATGAAATCAAGCCCCCATTGCTGGAAAGAGGCTTGGACCACTATTGGATTTAAGGACAAAGCTTTCATTTTCTACTTCCCAGTGAACAACTGACACTGCGGGAAAATTTTGAAAAACTTATGCACGTCTGAAAAAAGTTTTGGCCAATAGTAACCCTCTCTTAGGATTTTGTGGGCGGTTGTTTTTGCTGCAAAGTTCCCACCACAAAATCCCGCATGGAATTCAACCATGAGTTTTTTGAACTCTGGTTCATCAACACATCTAAGTACTAAGTTGTTTGGGTTTCTCCAACCCGATCCATCATTTGTTAAACCGTACTTAGTTACTTTTAACCTTAATGCTCTTGCGTTATGGCCAAGTAGGTGATCAGGGCATGTAAGGTTATGAAGGAAAAAGATGATATCTGAATACCAAGGCTACTGCTCTAATCTTTGAAGCTCGTTTGATGCACTTTGTTTTGGATTATTATTTTGATAAATCATTCCTAAGGCTTTCTCATTTCCCCGAGTTAACATCTTTGCAAGACCTTGTCCCTTAACTAACTTATTGGGTTTTATTTCTAAGTCATATTCTTGAATATTTGAAACCCATTTACCCCCTATACCTAGACAATCTTGCTAAGACATGATATATTTAACTGTTGCATGGGGTATATACCCAACAATCTTTGAGTATCCAACATAAGTTCTAAAGTGTTAAGGGACTTGACAAGAGCATATGCTTGTTTTTCCATGGCAGTATACTTCAACTCTGAATGTTGCAAGGCTCTACTCATAAAGGCTGTAGGTTGCTCTTGTCCTTCGCTATTTTTCTGAAGTAGAACACCAACAATGGTGTCTTCTGAGGCAAAAGGGAATATCTGAAATTCTTTGGAATAATCTGGACTGATTAAGATTGGTGATTTAGATATAACATCTTTGATACATTTAAGCATCTTTTCCTTCATCTGTCCGCTCAAATTTAACATCTTTCTTTAACAATTTTTGTAAGGGTTTCATTAATTCTGCTAAATTTGGGAGGAATTTCCTTATGAAGTTGATCTGACCATTGAATGATTGGAGAGCTTTTAAATTCTGAGGCAAGGGGACTTTCTCAATGGCTTCTACTTGTTCAGGATCAATCTTGACCCCATTCTTTGAGATGATATGTCCCAACAACTTGCCTTCATCAACCCCAAATATTGACTTGGCAGGATTTGAGGAAATGCCGTAATTATGACATCTTATGAACACTTGCTTGAGATGACTTGTGGTTAGATCTTTCTTTGGAAAACACATATAGATCATCTTGATATATCTCAATCACTTTGCTTATGAGTTATTTAAAGGAAAAGTCCATGGCCTTCTGGAAGGTGGCACCCGCATTTAATAAGCCAAAAGACATTCTTAAAAACTTATAAGTGCCCCAAGGTGTGGTGAATGTTATTTTATGTTGATCTTCCTTATTCACCAACACTTGATCATATTCAGCGAAACCATCCAACATGGACATCATTCTTGAACCAGTTACTCTTTGAAGCAAGGTTTCCATGTCCGACAATGGGTAATTATCTTTTAAGCATGATATATAGATTCCTTAAATCTATGCATATTCTAATTGACCCATTTTTCTTTCTAACAACTACTAAGTTGGAGCACCACGATGAATGTGTTGTAGGTGCTATGATCCCTGCTGCTAACATCTTCTGTAACTCCTTCTGGACAATAGGGGCCAACTTAGGATTTATTTGCCTAAGTTTTTGTCGGAAAGGTTTGACTCCTTTAGCTTCTTCTTTAAGGGGAATGGTGTGTTGGAACACATCTTCTCGATAAGCCTTAAGTTCATCATTGCTAAAGGCCAAAACATCTCTATATTCTTTGATCAGATTGATTAAATTATTCATTTCCTTCTCTGAGGTGTCTTTCCCAATTTTTATTAACTTGGGGTCTTTATCTCTACCTATATTGATTTCCACATAATCCCCAATATTTATTGTCTCTTTTTTGTTTTTATGTCGATCCTGTCTGTCAAACATTTTCTCAAATGCTATAAGGCTACTTGGAATATGATTACTTACTGTCTCCTCATGCTCTTGATACTCTTTATCGTCTTGTTGGTAACTGATCTTACAATCCTCAAATTCTTGGAGATTATG
Organism: Pseudotsuga menziesii; assembly: GCA_001517045.1. Lineage (NCBI taxonomy): Eukaryota > Viridiplantae > Streptophyta > Pinopsida > Pinales > Pinaceae > Pseudotsuga > Pseudotsuga menziesii. The sequence continues at coordinate 5,432 of LPNX010057347.1, read as the reverse complement.
GATGAACCTTAAGAGTTGTTTGTCATCATTGAACACTTTTCAATGATTTGCATTATCAGGAATTGAAGGCTTGAAATTAATTTCCATTAATCATCTCATCTGAAGGTTGAAGGGTGGATGCTGCCACTGCTATCTTATTTTCCAAACCATTCAGTTCTCTAGGGATTTCCTGAAGATTAAGTGCATCAAACTAGTCCATAGTATCCCATATAGAATTCCTATATTTCTTTATCCTATCACTCTTACACTTTTGTTTTTAAGTTGGAGGATGACTAAATCTGAATCACATCTTATGTCCAACATTTTTATACCCATGTCCTTATCTATTTCTAGTCCTAGAAACACTGCTTCATACTCGGCTACATTGTTTGATGCTTCAAACTCCAATCTAAATGTAAAGTTGAAGGTTTGCTTAGAAGGAGAAATGATTACGATGCTTACACCTTTTCCAACTTTAGAATATGCCCCCCCGTCAAAATACATTTGCCGAACTTCATCTACCTTCTCATTCTTTATATTTTCTTTAATGGGGACCATGAAGTTAGATAAAATAGCGTAGTTTCCAAAGTTGTCAGTACAATGCAGAAATTCATTTGCATGCTTCTTAGGATTTTCCACATGCCGCTTCCTTTCTATTTCTCTATGAAGTATAACCCTTGTGTTTTCTGATGCATGTATACTTGCATATGTCCAATCCATTTGGATGTGTCCCCCTAAAGTTGCAGCCAACTTTCTGGATAAAAGCATTCCCCAATTATTTGGCACATCGATCACTAAAACATCCATTGTCATATTGATGTCAGGATACTTAGCTAATTTCACTTGCAGGTTTAAGATTATCCCTACCACATCAACCTCTCTCGCATCCATTGCACAAACATTGTGGTAGGGTCGTGTGATCCTTAGATTCAATTGTCCCATTACTTTCCTTGTAATTACATTTGATGAAGCACTTGAATCTAACATGCAGTTATGGAGAAGATTATCTACTAAAAGAGAGACATAAAATGGCAGGTGATCTTCTCTTCTTGGATCAACACTGTGAAGGACTACAGGCAAAGCTTCAAGGATACCATTATTACTTGGAAGAGCTATTTCTTTAACAATGTTATGGGCCTTATTCCGATTACTTTCTAAAGCTCTTAACATTTTTTCCTTTTGACCTAGAATTTGAAGGATATCGGTTGCATAGGCTGATACTTTAACATTATTTAACTACTCACCCATGTCAAGTTTTGATTCTACAACAACGGAGGGATTCATAATGGGAAGAGTTGTTACCTTAGATTTATATTGATTTGCTTTAACTGGTGTAGATTTCTCCTTCCTTTGATAAGTAGCACCCTTGAATCTAACATCCCTCATCTCCTTAACCTGCTCTTGAGTAGGTATTTCACCGTAATTCTGAGTAATGAAATCCTTTTCCTGACTATAGTCTACAGCTTGTTGCCAATGCTGATTAGATAAAGGGTAGGTTTGGCCCACCATGTTCACAAACTCAGGCTCGTTTGAAGGTGCATTCTGATTACTAGTCTCAGGGAGTCCTTGTTCCATAACTTGATTTGCAATATAACAAGTATTCTCCTGATGAAACTGGTCACATGGCCCACAATAAGGAATTGCATCCTCTACCATGTTGGCTAAATCTAACTGGTTCAGAATTCTAGGCTCTTGAGTTGGTGCTTTCTTCTGATACATTTGTTTCTGTTTATGTTGAAAGTTCCTTGGTGCATGAGAAACTTAATTTCTTTCCATCATTACTAACCTATTTTGAATATGATTCAATTGTGCAGCATGATTAGCCATTTGTTGGTTCTGATTTCAGACATTTCCTTCTTTGGATCCTTAGATGATTCTTTACCTTCTGGTTCAACAATTTGTCCTTTTGATTCTTTATTATATGAAGAATTTCCTCTAGTAAATCCAGGTGTGTTAGACTTACCAGATGATTGAATAGTCTTTTCAATTTTCTCAGCTAAATCTACAAATGGACGTCATTTGGCTTAATGTTCGTCATTTGGCTTAATGTCTTTATGAAAGTTTGAAACTAGGTCCTTGAATTTCTTGTTGAATTCTTCCATAGTTTCATATTCCATCTTTTTAATGTCTTTCATAGTTTCATTTTCCATTTTTTTAATGTTGTGGAGAGCTGCAAGCTAATGTCTTGGTTCTTTCTTCTCTCCCCACTTTTCCTTGAAACCAGTTTGGAATTCATCAAGAGTCTTGTATGAATTATCATCCAAATCAAGCTATCAATCTCCAACATCTTCTTCTAAGGACAAAGCAAAAAGCTTCGTCTTAACATCATCATAGTCATGAGCAACTTCATTGCAATAACCAACCAAAAGCCTTGGAAACTTCTGAAGATGAGACTTAGTTGTGATGGCATTGTTGCCTTGAAAGGTAGGCAACTTCTTGATAGCATCATTTGGGATGGCATGTGTTGCCGCTTAATTCGCACCTCGGGTAACGTGGCAGAAATCTTCAAGCCATTGGGTGCGACCTTGGGGGCAAGCTCGAGCCAAGTGCTGTCACCTGATACTCAGCTCCTCCGTCTAGGCCAACTCCTAGCGAAGCCAAGGGGGGTGGACCCTAATGAAAAGTAAAATCTAAGGTTTTTACTCTACGAGAGAAATAATTAATTCTAGGAGTTTTAATATGGAATGGATGAATTTAAGAAATTACCAATTACTGCCAACAAAACTTAGCCTTAGCAACACCTTAACTCAAATTAGATACACAAAAATCAATGACATATTGCGAGATTAACTTATGCAAAAAAAAGGAACAGAAAAGACCAGTGCCAAAATGAAAAGTGTGCTTGCAAAAGTGGGTTGCTAGTGTAGTCTCAGTGAAAGTATTGCAGTGTCTCGGTTGGTAAATTTTAAATTATTAAATGAATTGATTAAGGAATGGGTAAATTGTGGGTTTGGCCCAACAAGTCAAGTCCCTTCGAACTGAGTGCTAAAGCAGTAATACCAAGTGTCCAACAGGGCGAGGATAGACCTGCTTAGAGTAGCCCCCTGACTCTGTAGTGATTACTCTTTGCAACCTCCTGAGTTCTCAAGAAAATTACTTGTGTGGATTTTCCTATTAGATCTAGCAACTCGTATCCCTTTCTGATACAACCAACTGATCAGACAAACTGCAGCGGTGTAGAGCATACGGGGAAGGAGTCTTGGTTTATTTTAATTAGAACAAGTTTTCTGATTTAGAAAAAAGATAAAACCCTGGAGTCTCTTTCCAAATTCAGTACTCGGGCAAGCCCTTATCCACGAACCTGTACTCGAGAAAGCGAGGGGGTTTATTTTAACTTAGCAGTGCATAACAAAATTGTTTTTGTTTTTTAATTACTACACTGCTCAAATCCGTTCCCTTATGGTACTTCGGTATAGCGCAGTGGGTAAGTATTCAGGTTACTTTTGCACAACTTAAACACAACACGAAATGATAAAAAAAAGACAACTACGCTACCAGCATATAAGAAAACAGAAAAGGACACCGACACAAATCCCCCAAGGGGGATGGGGACCGGGCTCTACTGAGCCTACTCAAACTTATTTTTATTAGTCGGTTACAATGCTTCAGAAGAGAATGCTCTTTGGTCCTTGTTATCTGGGATCCAAAGGCTTACAACATGCAAAGGAAATAGGCCCAGCTAAGGGGAAAGCCTCCTGGGAGCTCCGGATGTTCGAAAAAGCTAATTTCGGGCAGAGTTTCCTTCTCTTTTTTGATGGGCCTGCTAAAAACCAGCAAGCATATGTTAGTGAAAGATGCCCAAAAACACTTTGGAAGTGTCTTTGGGCAGTATGCAAAAATATACAAAAAAAATCTAAGTAACAACTGGTTACAAAAAAAACAAGGAAATAACCAAGTGAGGTAAGCTAGAAAGCTCGCCCTCTTAGGATCTTTGCTTGCCTTCTTGAGGAGAATGGCAAGCAAATCTTAAGCACAAAATGCTAGATCAAACTTTAAAATGCATAGAAACTCTTTCAACAAGCTTTTTTAATTTTCAAAATTTTTAAACTTGCGAAAATAAGGGAAAAGTAACTAGATCTAAAATTTTAAATGTACCTTTGAAGCAGACTAGAAATAGAAACTTTTAGACATCAGATCTACCTTTGATATGACTTTAGATGCTAGATCTAATGTGGAAACGTTTGAAACCGAAAGAAAATTTTAAGAAATTTGTAGATCAAAATTCAAAGAACCCATAGTAGAGCAAGAAATAAAGGACAGAAAAAGCTTCCTTGGTGAGATCAGAGGGAAAGAGCTTATTTTCAAATTTTACTGAAGGAAAGGTAGAGCACATTCGCTCATCAATACTCCAGCATTAGCTTCTTGCAGAAAGGGTAAAGTGGATGCCTCGGGTGTGAAAACGAGTGTCCCCACGTCAGAAACAGCCTCCGTATCTGACTTTTATTACAATCTGAAGTTTTTTAATTAAACCATTAAAAAATGGCTTAAAAAACGGAAAAAATTATTTTTTGCGGAAATTGACGAAACTCTAGGCGGACCTGGTACATGTCCATACGACTCAATTCGAATGCCTAGCATGGTGAAAAATACCGACACGAAGGCTCTAATAACCTCCCTAGGTCGCAACACCAAGATGACTACCCCAGCTTTGGAGGTGTGAGTGAAAAACTCAGAAATTATTAGTCGTTTGTTCAACAACCAATAATAACCAAGGGAAAAAACACTCTGGGCTAGTCGGCTTGATGCTTAAGTCTGGGAAGCCGAGCCTTTTATAAAAAATTAAATGCTAGGACATTTTTTACAATTTGCCCAAGGGGGTATGAACATGCGTTACAAAAAATAAAACGACCTTGGCGGCCTGAAAGGACCTTTGAACTCTGAATATGAACAAGTATCTTGTTCATCACTGGCGGCTCACTGAAAGTCCAACTAGGTGCAACCTAGTCGGTAACATCTGGCTCCAACTGTGGGACGTGTGATTGATCTGAACTTCGTGGTAATCGATCATACGAGAAACCTAGAATCTCTGGTTCCTGCATAAAAACTAGGATAAGTCAGTCACATGTATATAGATAACCAAATGAAACAAAATAAGCAGCAGTATATGATACAAAAATGATTTTTTTTTTACAACTAATATACAGAAAATAATGTACAAAGTAGTATACAGAAAATGAACTAAACTAATAAATAAAGTGCGAAGAGAGGCTTAGAGAGTGATGATACAAAGATGCCCCCATGGGCATCAGATATTTTCACTGAAAAATAGTTTCAGAATCTGTCCGTTGATAGGCAGACTCTGCTTTTCCCCATCCATGTTACTGAGATAAAAAGAGTTGTCACCCGCCACATTATGAATAATGTAAGGACCCATCCATAAACTGTCAAATTTTCTGTGCTTTCCCGGCTTTTCTCTACGTTTGTCCCAAAGTAACACCGTGTCTCCTTTCTGA
>LPNX010057327.1:1124-14020 GCA_001517045.1 Pseudotsuga menziesii | reverse complement strand
TCAATACTTCATTACCATGCTTATTGGATTTGTCTCTTCAGATGTTTGCCAACTTACATTCTCTATGAAATAGAAATTATTCATGCATGCCAATTTTTATTTTTGTGGATATATAACACTTCATTACAATATTAATTTATATCTTGGCAATCTTCGGCAATACAAATATTATAAGTTGGTATTTGAATAAAGTTGAAAACTTTTATGTTTTTGTTTCTTTTTGCTATACCTGTAACATTACTTTGTACAGTAATATGGTTTGACATAAACTAATTTTTTTATGCTTGTGTAGATATGTCGTCAGACAAAAACAAGAATTCGAGCACTGAGAAGAACTTGATGGAAACATCCCATCACGCAAAGAACGAATCCTCACGAAAACACTATAATAAAAAAAAAAGGCATTAATAGGAAACGTCGTTTAGTATACCAAGAGAATAGTGAGCAAATTGGCGAACAGATAAGAGAACGACATGGTCCTTCCTTTGCAAATGTCATTGATTCTTAGGGGGAGCCCGCTAAATTCTAGCGCATATCTGATATAATGAGGAGATCAAATCGCCAAAGTCAAATTATATCATCAAATCCAACATCTAGCAACAACTGTAACAAAATGTCGAATGAAGTTATTGAACCTTTCGTAGGTCATACTTCGGGCGAAACATTTTCTAATCATGGCATCGAGGTATAAGGATTACATTGGATCGTCTATATTTGAAAACTTGTTTATCTGTACAATATAGATATACTTACACACATGTTCAATGTTTAGATAACTACTCGCAACAATTTTTTGAATCAAACATTTGATGAGCACGGGCAAGCTACATTTGAAAATCAACCAGAAACAGTACAAAATAATAACACCAATACGTCTGAAAGAAGCAGTGGTATAAGAACAATTTCTCTTGGAACAACAAAGGACACAACTTCCAAGTCTGCTATGAATGACTCACACAGACACGCAAACAATCCATTGCTAATGAATGAAGATCAAGGGTTTCGAAATCAACTCGAAATCGGTTTGCAAATGTCGAGTCCGGCAAGAACTATTTCTATTGGAACAACCAAGGTATTGTTTCACCTATCCATGAAAACAATAACAACCATGCATTTGACCTTCATCAAAATAAAATAGTATTAGATACAATACTATTTCATTTTCATGTTTAATAATTCAATGCAAAATCGTTTTGAGATTTCAGGATAGTAGCACCCATGGACATAATTGTCGAAACAACATGACATCGATCAATGTCATTCCATCTTCTGGTGACGATGACTCTCTACAAAATGTCGGTCAAAATTATGTTGTGTGCAGCCAATCGAAGAACATGGACCTCAATCAGGAGAACAATTCTGCAGCAATGAATGATCAATCAATTATTCAAAACCAGATCATGCTTAGTAGACCAAGTGGAGATGTAGAAAGGACTATTTTTGTTGGAACATCGAAGGTCTTACTCAGCCTGTTTGTACACAACTTCCATATTTAGATCTTAGCAGAATATTTGACATAATAATTAACAATGACATTTTAACTTTTCAGGATAATAGCATCAAGGCTCGTCGAGGACACAACATTCAAACCCCAACTCATCTAAACAATATGATGGAAACCAACTTTGATATTAGTTTTCATGATGAAATCAATTTGGGTCAGGTTTCAGGTGATGGTACTCGACGAAGGCAAGTCAGGAATCTACATCGTCGCAACAACAGAGGAGAGATATGTCGACATGTCTCGCCTCACTTTCCATTGAATGGTAACGACCATGCTCAAGATCCAGGTTTAAATATACATACATCAAGAAACATGGTTGAAATTTTCGAGCATATGTCCTCTTTCCATCGAGCATTTCGTGCCAAAATTGATAAATTGTCAATTGTGCAAATGTGTAATGTTTGTTGTGAATCATAACCTGGAATGAATGTTTTTAGGCAAGATGAAGGACCTGTTTGTGTGAGATGTAGGCAAGAGCGTGGTATCCATCGTTTTTCTCGAGATAACAACATGAATCCTGGCAAACAACCTCCTGTTTTATCAATTTTGACACAGGTTGAAGAAATGCTAATAACACGAGTGAATCCAATACTACAAGTCACACATGCACGTGGAGGTCAATATAAATACAAAGGCCATACAATTAGCTTCCCACAGGATATTGTTTCAATTGCTAAGACTCTTCCTCGTCGAATTGAAGACCTAGACATATTAATTGTCAGAAGAGAAGGGCCTCCATCCAAGCACTATGATTGCATTGTTAGTAGGTCGCGAGTAATGGATGCATTGCATTACAAAATACGGGTGGACAAATATTACCGAGATGTTGAAGTTGATCCAGAATCAGTCATATGTCTCCCAGACCAGCCAACAGATGTCTCCTCTAAATTGCGTTATATCAACTCTGACATAGCTGACTCAGAAGAGATTGATGCAGACATTGATAGATTTGGAACTCATCGACTCGAAACTCATCCTTCATCCTTTACAGCTAGAATACCAAATGCACAAAGAGAGATAGAGGAGATACACAACTTTGTTAAGAAAGATTCTTCTTTCTCAGATTTAGGTATGGAATGGCCAGAGATTGGTTTGTCTCCAATAAATGAATACAACACAGAAGGTTTGTTTGACATGGAATTTCCAACATTGTTTCCCATGGGAACTGCTGATTGGTTGCAACCACGTTTGAAGGATGTCCGCTTAAATGAGTATGGGTTGCACCTACTTAAATATTGTGATCAAAGGTTTGGAAAACATCCAAGGTTTCGGTATTTTGTATTGAACATGATAATGAGACATCGAAGCCAAGGAACAGCTGTTGTATTCGTGAAAAAAAACATTGAATATGGCATACCTACCACAATTGAAGATCTACGTAAGGAGCTTATTGAATTCCCTGACACCAAATTAGCTGAACGATTGATGCGTTTTGGTTCATGTCTTCGAGGAACGAAGGCATACTGGAACACATGTCGCAGTGAGCTTACTGACATGATATCACAAATCGGTTGCCCAACTTTGTTTTTCACTCTGAGTGCAGCTGATACCAAGTGGCCAGACCTACATAAATCTATGCCCAATTCTGCACCTCTATCTGCACAGAACCGGAATAGATGGAGAACCGACAATGTTATAAACTATCCACATATTGTTGCTAAGTATATGCATGAACGTTTCAGTATATTCCGTGACGAAATCATTGTAAAATACCTTCGTGCTAAAGACTACTGGTACAGGTATGTCGTTTCCTTACTATATTTTTCAATCTAACATGTTAGATTATTACTTGAAATTTTGTTGCAAGCTCATATTATTGAAACATGATGAGTCTCATAGGTATGAATGGCAACATAGGGGATCAACACATATCCATGGATTTCTATGGTTAGAAGGTGCTCCAGACATGGAGAAACTGGATTGGACAGACACGATAAGGGTTGACGCAGCAAGACGATACTTTGACAACTATGTAACAGCATGGAATCCTCGTGATGCTCACCACAGGAATATATCTATTCATCGACCTCTCAAGGAATATCCTTGCTTATTGGATACCAGTGAAATTTTCAATACAAATCCCCTCGACGACTATGAGCAACTAGCGAATCGAGTGCAACGCCACACAAGATCCAGTGTTCATTCATGTTTACGTAAAAAAGGTTCATCCTACATGTGCCGATACAACGCACCATGGGAACTTCAAGACCAATAGAAAATATTTGTCAATGAAAAAGGACACAAAAAATATGAACCTTATCGCAACGACGACAGGTTAAATGTCCATGACATTCCTCTTCTTTCAATATGGCGTGCCAATGTTGATTGCCAGCCGGTTCTTTCACGTCATGCAGTTTTGAAATACATTGCAAAGTATGCTTCAAAATCAGAGAGAAGATCAGAAAGCTATCAAGACATGTTGACAAGAATCTCCAATGTCGTTGACTCTGACATTCCCTCTATAACTGCATATAAAAAGTTTCTTTTTGAAACGATTGTGGAAAGAGATATAGGAGCACAGGAAACCTGTCATATGTTGTTAAAGCTTCCTCTTGTTATTTCTAGCCGTAGCTTTGTTTCACTTAATGTTGGCAGAAAAATATTCAAAAGAGTTTCTTCCAACTCGGATAACAACAGATTCCCAACAGGGTCTGGGTTTGTAGAGCACTACCAAAACAAACCTCCATTTCTGGAGCACTTATCTTTGATTGAAACTGCACGATCATGGTCTTTTAGTGGTCGACGTCAGAGAGAGCCATGGAAACCAAGAGATACACCTGCGATAGTTCGTGTATGGCCATGGTTCTGTGAAGTTACTAAAAGCAATTTAGATTCCTTTGAGTCATTTTGCCTCAGTGAATTGCTTCTATATAAACCGTTTAGAAACATTCAGATTGATATTGGAGTCAGCACAGAAATTATTATTCATAACTGGAGGATCCTTAGATATCGAGCTTAGCATGTCAATAGGATACCTTTAGAACCGGATACCAATGAGGAAGATGACGATACACATGAGGATGAATTGATTCATGAGAATGACATCGATGAGTGGGAGATGTTGTCACGTCTTGTTCCTCCCAACACTGTTCAAGTTTCAGACATTGATACTCTTGGTCGCAGAGACTTTGACTTGTTCCATGCATGGAATAGTACAACAGGTTGGAATAGAGACTTGGAGGACCCAACAAATTTCATAAAAAATGTATGCTCAAGAGGATCCATACCAAATGTCTCACATTCTACGTTGGCTTCTCCATCCTCTTTTTCTAATAAGCAACGTCTTTGTTTTGAAACTATTGTTCAACATTTTCATGAAGGACCTAATGCAGACCCGCTGAAGATGATAATTCAAGGAACTGTAGGGACAGGAAAGTCTTACCTTATACATTGTCTTGGACATGAATTTTCAATGCATTCCATAAATGGAAAAATCCCTTTGTTATTGTTGGCACCTACAGGAGTAGCTGCATTCAACATACGGCCCAAAACAATTCACTCAGCCCTTAGAATCCCTATTAAAGACTTCAAATCTTTACAGGGACAGTCACTTTCTGTATTTCGAGAGGAAATGCGATATGTCACACACATTTTAATTGATGAAATGAGTTTCCTAGGGCCAAGGTTGTTCATACAAATTGATTCACGTCTTCGGGAGGCATTTCCTGAGAAAAGGTCAGTTCCTTTTGGTGGGAGATCATTGATTCTTGTTGGAGATCTTGGGCAGCTGCCTCCTGTCAAAGATAAACCACTGTACGTAGGAAACACAGCTGGCAGGGTGTTATGGAAATATTTCAGAAAAGTTGTTACATTGGACACGATATTTCGTCAACAAGGCACAGATCCAAATCAAGTGAAATTTAAGAGGTTGCTTGGCAACATCAGAAATGCAAACCCAACCGTGGATGAGTGGAATCTTTTAATGTCATGAACAGATGCAAATATGGACGGTACTAAAAGTAATACTTTCATTTCAGAAATCCATTTGTTTCCTACGAACAGCTTGGTAAATGTTCATAATCGATGCATGCTAAAGTCACTTGGAATTCCCATAGCACGATGTGTTGCTGAACATACAAAGAATAAAGATTTTTCTGATGCCGATGATGACCAGCTTCAACAAGAAGTGCTTTTATGTCCTGGTCAACAAGTGATGTTGACGTGTAACCTGTGGGTGGAAGCAGGGTTGGTAAATGGAGCACTTGGGACAGTTGAAAACATCTTTTTCTCTGATGGATCCAAACCACCACAACTGCCAATGTATGCTATGGTCTCATTTGATGATTACATTGGTTTACCATGGGACATCAGATATCCCAAAATTGTTCCAATAAAACCTATTGCTAGAGGAAATCGCAAGCAAATCCCATTGCGTATGGCTTGGGCTCTTACCATACACAAATCGCAAGGTTTGACTTTACAAAGGGCAACCATTGATATTGGTATCGCAGAGAGGCAAGGTTTAACTTTCACAGCAATTTCAAGGGTAAAATCTATTGACGGTCTACGAATATCTCCGCCATTTAAATTTGAAAGGTATTCAAAAATGGCGAAAAGTGCATATGCTACAATCAGGATAAAAGAAGAACAACGGTTGGAATCCATTTCAGCGTAAAGATCACAACTATCAGGTTATTAGGCAGCTTCATTGTTTATTGTATAGATATTTATATTGACATGTTTCGTTCTTATTATTTGAATTGGTAGGAAGAAATATAGAATGCAAGAGAACAAACCAACTTACAGACTAACATAGTTTAATCTCTATTTAATCATTGTCTTTTCATATAGTTGTCGAGAATAAGATTTGTTCCTATATGTTAACATACACTTTTTCAATATGTTCAATTACACTTCAATTGACAAGCATTTGTTAAGCTCTATTGTGACATAAAAACTTAGTGGCAGCCATTATTTTTTTTACTAATTTATTTTGATTTTTGTTCTTCATATTCTTTTCCATGTGTTGAAAGAGTAAAGATATAGTTAGCTATCTATTTTTTTTTCATAAGATCCTCACAACTAAATGTAATTTTTTTAATTTGGTTTTATCGACTAAATGTGAATGTATTGATGAAATGTGCCAGAAAAATAGTATTGAATGCTAGATTACATGAAGGCATGCCAATGATTTTGTCGTATATAACCATGAACATGCATGTTTCCATTTAATGCAACCTACGTAACTTTTGTTGTATTGTATGATTTAATTGTTATTGATATCTTAGAGTTTTAGTGCTTATGCCACATTTCCTCCAATGTTGTTTATTGTATCATTTGGTTAACATTATGTTTGAATTCATAAAACCATATATGTTTTTATTTTTCAGATCTTTGCCTCAAATTTACATAACAAATGGATGTAAAAAAAATCCCTCATCGTCCCACAGTATGCATCAGATACCTGATTGATGAACTAAGGTTGAGGCGTCGATTTCAGATACATATTCTACATCCTGGAAGAGGAAACCTTTCGAAACCAGAAATTCAAAAAGAGATAGGGAAGAAGTTTGGTATTACTGGTACACAACAAATTTTTATTTATGGTTTTCGTACGTATGGACAAATATCTTCAGGTTTTGGGTTGGTATATGAAAAGCTTGAGGATGCAATAAAATATGAGCCTAACCACAGATTGGTGAAGAACGGGATTCGTGATCTTGGCAAGAAAACCCAAAAAAATACAGAAAAAAAGCAAAGAAAATTCGTGGTGTCATGCCAAGAAAAAAAAGAGTTGTTGAGCCACTGTCATCACCATCTACATAGAATAAATAGTGATAGTCCCTTTTCTTTCAGTTCGCATCATTGTATTATCTAAATGTGTTGAAGATATTTTTATAAGTTTAAATAATATTTTGAATTTTGATCTGTTCCTAAATAATTTGTTGTCAACCTATATCTTATTTATAAGTAGTTTCAATAGCTTTCTGTGCTGGTTCTAATACATTATTTTCATGGTTTGTTATGTTTCTGCTGGAATATGGTAATGTTGGTTGCTGGATTTTTTTACATGATGCCATTAATTAAAATGTTTTGTAGTACTTGGGTTTGTTTTTTGTTTTGAATTTATTTTCGCATTCTGAAATCGATGAGGGGCTGTCTTCGCTTTTCATGTTCATTGGTGCTTGTGGTGTCTTATGCCATTCGCTCATGGTTGTGTTCTACTTTGTCAGTGTTGAGCAAATAAATTATATTTATCATTTACTATGTTTCTGTTGGTAAGAACTATGTATATTTAATTTTACTTATGAGTATCTTAAATAGCTTTGTGTGTTGGTTGAAATAAATTATTTTTATGGTTTGTTATGTTTCTGTTGGAATATGATAATGTTGTTTGCTCGATTTTTGTTACATGTTGCCATTAATTAAATTGTTTTGTAGTAGTTGGGTTTATTTTTGAAATTCTATATTGATGTGCAAGAATGTCCTACGATGTCTTCTGACATTGCTTCATGGTTATGTTTTACCATGTCTGTGTTATGCAAAAAACCTAATTTTATAATTTATTATGTTTCGGTTGGTGATAACTATGTATTTTTAATGTATTTATAAGTAATTTAAATAGCTTTGTGTGTTTGTTCAAAGAAATTTCTTTTATGATTTGTTATGTTTTTGGTGCTATATGGTAATGTTGGTTGCTCAGTTTTTGTTACATGATGCCATTAATTAGAATGTTTTGTAGTAATTGTGTTTATTTTTATTTTGAATTTCTCTTTGCATTCTGAAATCGACTAAGGGTTATCTTGGATTCTGATGTTCATTGGTTCTTGTGGTGTCTTGCGACATTGGTTTATGGTTATGTTCTACTATGACTGTGTTATGCAAAGAAATTATTTTTATAATTTATTATGTTTCTATTGGTGATAACTATGTATTTTTTATGTTTTTTTTTAGCTAATTGCAAATGGATCCGAGCATTTGGAGTTTACTCCCACTGGAGTTTCTAGAGATGATTCTCCTATGGGTGCCATTTTCAACATTGGTTCGTTTGCGATCAATCTCTAAACATTGTGAAGAGCTCTTGTCTAGGCCATCTTTTGTTAATGCTTGGAAAAATAACAATATAACAGAAACTGGCCTTTTAATTGAACTATTGGGACAACATCGAAACCTTTTTGCATATAAGTTTATCAATCGTACAGGACATACATCCTTGTTACATGTCCCTCATCTGGAAAATAGATATACGATTGAATGTACAGTTGGTTCAATCATTTTTCTCTCAAAATATTGTCCTGTACGAGGGTATAAGGATTATTACATCACAAATCCATTCATAAAGCGTTTCTCAAATATGGGAATTATTGATATAGGATACTATGGTTTCTTTTCTCTAATAGGCAGCACTGGTCAACAAAAACATGGATGGATACTTGTACGTCATAGGCGTACTGTACATGGTCCTAAATTTTTTATCTGCAGCAATGTCCAAAGAGTTTGGAGAGAAACAATTGGTGCTGATGGTGAACCTACTACTCCTAAAGATGCTGTTTTTTATAAGGGAAAAATTTATTGGTTGCATGTGAAAATAATTTCTGAAGACGATGCCTCATATGTGTACAGAATGTACTCTCTGAACATTGAAATGAATATATGGGGTATGCATTCAGTTTACATAGGACGTAGGAAATGATCTATGTGTCTGACCTTACACTGCAACCGATTGATATGTCTTGTGAATGATGGTTTTACAAGTATATGGTGCATAGATGAAATCCAAGATTTCAAACGTGGTCAACATTGCGTTCAACAAACAAATATTCACTTCGAGGACGGTAGAGGGTTAATATGGACCCTTTTACAAGGTATGACAATAAATATAAATATACATTGTTCAGACTATCTACCATTTCGAGCAGTTGGAAATTCTATATTGATGTGCAAGAAAGCTGAAATTCCATTCATATACTATGATTTGGAAACTTGCAGTGTTACTCATTTATCAGTTGATGAAAGATCATCGCTTCCAAATCAGTGTCTACCATTGCCAGCAAACAATCAATGCAGTAACATTATCATGTATAAGAATTTCTTTCCTTTAACTCCCAGCATGGTTTTCTTTGATGAATTTCTCCCTTTCCCTCCGACATTGTTTCAGTACCTGTAGGTTTTTGGCATGTAATTCAATAGGTTTATGTGTCTTTGTAAACAAAACAATGTTTTAGTTTTTGCACTATGTGCAAATTTTGGTATGTTCTGGTTTTAAATAAAACATGGCTTCATTTCATGAAGCTTTTTATAAAGGATATGGAAATTTCGAGTAGCTATGTTTCATTTTTTGCTTCAAATCAATATTTTTTTTCTTTTTTTCTAAAAATAAACAGATTTATGTACTGTATAACATCAAAATTTATTGGCTATATCGAGATTTTAATGGAAACTATATTACCTATCTTGCCCTCATACACTAAAAGTATTTTATCATGTCTGTTGATAGTTACACTAATTTATGATCTCGTGTTTTTCTATATTAATAAAAATAATGCAGTTAAAATGTAAGCATTCCAATTAAACCAATAATCTCCAATACATTCACACGGATCTTGCACTATAAACAAATGAATAAACAAGCCATTCCATCTGAAGTTGGTATGGGAACAAACATTGCACATTAAAGAACACTAACAGATTTATGTACTGTATAACATCAAAATTCATTGGCTATATGAAGAATTTAATGGAAACTATATTTTACATCTTTTAAATAGTACAACTAATATTACATATCTTGCCCTCATAGACTAAAAGTATTTTATCAATTATGTTCATAGTTACATTAATACATGGTCTCCTGTCCTTCTATATTAATAAAAATAATGCGGTTAAAATGTAAACATTCCAATTAAACCAATAATCTCCAATACAGTCACACAGAGATTGCATTATCAACAAATGAATAAACAAGGAATTCGATCTGAACTTGGTATGGGAACCAACATTGCACATTAAAGAACTCCCTTTTGCACTTGAAATAAGAAAGATATTCCATATTTGCTCCACAATTGACATTCACACATTATTCAGATGAAAACAATATAACTAACGATATTGTAATTAATGATGACTTTCTATACACCGCATGTCACAAGACACCATAAGCAGCACTGAACATCATAATCCAAGATAGCCCTTCATCGATTTCAGAATGCAATAAGAAATTCAACAAAAAACTAAACCCAACTACTACTAAACAATTTAATTAATGCCATCATGTAACAAAAATCCAGTAACCATCAAGGCCATACAGCAATGTCACATTTCAACTTGATGCTCACTCACTATGATGATCCACCATATGACTTCATACATTAAACATATAATGCTCTTATGAAATTGCTTTTAATGTTGTAATGCAATGAACCACATTAATTAAAAAAACCATAATACAATATATTCATATAGAAACAACGCAATAATTTCAATACACCTAATCATTGTCCAACATTACAATGACTTACATATTGTCACACTACCACATTACTCAACATAGCCATAATGCAACCTGGCACTTATGTCGCATGGTGACGTTTGTCACATGTTATGTTACATTGGCGACATTCATCAAGGGTTGTGTCACATTGTGATATTCGCCAAGGGTTATGTCACATTGTAATAATGTCCAATATTTGACACATTAATAATGTTTGTTTGGCATTCGATTTCAACTCGGTATGAAATTCCTAGATTCCCTCATTTTAACAATCCATACATTCATTTACATCATTTTCATGGATGCTTTGCTTACTATTGTACTGAAATTGTTACTTTTTGTATTCGTTTAATTTTTTTTTCTTTTTCATATGGAACTGAAACTGCTTAGAAAATAATTTAGTTTCACATTAAATAAACATCAATTAAACAACTGTTGTAGTATTACAGTCTACGAAAACAACTCACTACAAACATTGCAGATTATATAACAATTATTCCCACTTGAAATAACAAAGATATTCCATATTTGCTCCACAATTGACATTCACGCCTTGTTCATATGAAAACAACATAATTAACAATCTTTTAATTTATGAAGACTTTCTATACACCGCATGTCACAAGACACCATAAGCAGCAATGAACATCAGAATCGAAGATAGCGCTTGATCAAATTCAGAATGCAATAAGAAATTCAAAATAAAACTAAAGCCAACTACTACAAAACAATTTAATTAATGGCATCATGTAACAAAAATCCAGTGCCCATCATGCCCATACAGCAATGTCACAATTCAACTTCATGCTCACTCACTATGATGATCCACCATATCACTTCATACATTAAACGTATAATTCTCTTATGAAATTACTTTTAAGAGCAAAATGCAATGAAGCACATTAATTAACATAACCATAATGCAATATATTCATAGAGAAACAACCCAATCAAACATAACCCTTCGTTTATGTCAAAACATAGTTTACACCTGAAAATTTGACTACACCTAATCATTGTGCAACGTTACAATGACTTAAATATTGTCACAGTACCACATTACTCGACATAGCCATAATGCAACATGGCGATTATGTCACATTGTGACGTTTATCACATGTTATGTTACATGAATGACATTCATCAAGGGTTGTGTCACATTGTGATATTCGCCAAGGATTATGTCACATTGTGACGTTTATCACATGTTATGTTACATGAATGACATTCATCAAGGGTTGTGTCACATTGTGATATTCGCCAAGGATTATGTCACATTGTAATAATGTCCAGTATTTGACACCTTAATAATGTCTGCTTGGATGTTGAGACAATTTCTTTAAGAATTATCTTGCATATATATATATATATATATATATAGAGAGAGAGAGAGAGAGAGAGAGAGAGTTGCTTCACAAAAGAAATGGTTGAAACCATCCACATTCTACATAGTAATAAGCGTTCTGTCGCATTATGACGTTTATCCTAGTTATGTTACAGTATCGACATTAATCAAGGATTTTGTCACATTGTGATATGTCTTACTAATTGTAATATTGCGACAAATTATTTAAATGATATCATGTAATTAATTTCAAATCGATATTAAAATAAGTAATTGTGAGACACATTAATAATGTGATAGTGGACGTTTAATAAGCATTATGTCGCATTGTGACGTTTAACAAAGTTTATGTTGCATATCATATTGTTATGTCGCATTATGGTGTTTATCAAGTTTTACGTTTCACTGCGACGTTATCAAGGGTTGTATCAGATTACGACATTAAACCATGGCTTGTTACAGTGTATGGTTGGTATATGTCAACAAAACCAAAGATGTGACACATTAATAATGCGAGTGTGGGCATTTAATAAGAGTTTTGTCATATTGTGACGTTTATCACAGTTATGTTGCATTTGCGACATTAATCAATGTTTTTGTCGCATTGCAATATGTCT
>LPNX010057280.1:459751-512324 GCA_001517045.1 Pseudotsuga menziesii | reverse complement strand
TGAGTAAAAAATCAGGTTTTCATCGCCAAATTTGGCCAAAAAGTGTTACCCATCTTCATGGAATCACCCATATATATATATATATATATATATATATATATATATATTCTTTTTCTTAAAATCATATTCATATATTTGACTAAGTAGTTTTACACACTTGATTTTGTTTCCAAGTCCTGATCTTAGTTTGTTGCATGCTGACAATGTACTGATCTTATTCTTGGGATCGTTGATCAACCAAGGTAAAAAAAATAATTTGCATACACTTGCAGTTTCCTAGCAAGGTATTTGAAGTCAAGGTTTATGTTTATTCTATAAGATAAAGGTTAGTAAGTAAATGTTTTAACCCTTAGTCCTAAGCCTAACTTAGTGCTAAACTAAAGTTTGGAAACATAAGGTTTTTGTTTATGGTTAAGGATTGTATGAAAAGATTAACCCTAACATTTTGTTTTAAGTTTAAACCTGCAATATGCCACACTATGGGTTTAAATTTGTTAATCTTTAAGATTTAAAACCATCCATACGATGGTATGTTCTAAGGTCTTAAATATATAATTGTAATCATGTGACAGTTGAACAAAAAATATATTTCAAAGGTTTGATATACAAGGCTTGGAAGGATCGTAGCAATGTTTCGATGACTTGAAAGGTTTAATGCCACATGGGAGGTTTTAATGTTTACACTGGTAAGAACGAACCAGTGGCATGTGAGTTGATAATGCATCCAAGGTGGTTAAATGCTTTGTGTGCAGTGTATTGACTACTCTTTCGGGCTTTAGTTTTGGCAATTGAATCTCATACTTCCACTTGTACCTTACATATGCTCTTCGTCGTTGGATGAGATCTTGATTGGGATTGATTAAATTTTGGAAAGTGTGATTCATAAGTCTACCTTAAACTTCGATATTGATTGTTGTGGAAGTTAATTACTGGTTTTGTTTCATTGTTCGTTCCTTAGACCACCTCATCGAGGTTTTTTACCTTATTGTGGTTGTTATGTTTCTTCCTAGTGTGAACAGAGGGCTTGCCTCTCTGGCCACGAAGCCCATGCTACTTATTTGAGCTCTGTAGTGAGTATTTAGTGGATGGATTTTTATTTTTGAAGAGTATAAGGGTGTGGAAGTAATAAAGACGAGCTCTCTCCTTCTTTGGCTCTACGTTTTTACTTAAATCCTTCTTTGCTTTCTTTTTGTGGAAGGATTGGCAGTTTGGCTTCTACGTTTTGATACTGTTCGTGTTGGAGTTTTCTTAAGCGAAGAGTAGGTTATCTCTTGCTTGAGGTAACTTCTACCATTCCTTACAGTTTTTCAATGCATAATATTTATCATGGTTTAAAGCTAATACGAAAGCGTTTTTTTACATAGGCTTTGCGACAGTGTAATTGTTGATGAAGAACCCTGGTACCCTCGAATGTTTAAACGCAAGGTAAGTGGTCTGGTATCTACCATTCTTATTTGTTTTATAAAGGTAATGTACTGCATATAAATGGATTCTAATCCATTCTTGAACATTACAGGTGAAGAGGAGGATACAAGCTATAAATAACTTGATTTTTATTAAGTTTCGGTTTTGTTTGAACTCTCAATTTGGCCAAAGAATAACACTGAGCTCTCATTGTAGTTCTGGTTATGGTGGATCTGTTTCAAACCCTTGGCCTTCCTCTTGGCATATATTTTGAATTTAAACTGTAAGTACTTACTCCTTTCAAAGTTTTAGGGGTTTAGTCATCAAATTCTCAGTTTAAGGAAATAACTTGGATAAAACGTGTTGTGCAGGGTTGTTAATGACTTAATTGGTTATCTTACCTGGTTTCTTGACTGTAATATATAGAAGTTTCAAAAATATTAAGTTTGAGATTGGAAACTATGAAAATATGATTCACAACAATATCTAGGAGCTAAGAGAATCCTTACATCTAAATAATTTCACAAAACATGAAGAAAAGAGTGTAAAAGAGCAATATTAACACATAGAGGTGGTGCCATAACTGAGATTTCTATTACTTTTCAATATGTAAATATGTATGTAACTTGATTATAATGTAATAGGATAAAATAATTATCTTTGGAGGAAAATTGGTGGCATACATGTGGTAGGATTATAGTGGACCTCAACCCCCCTAGGTGGACCAATGAGATCCCAAACCACCTCAAATGGTCACGAATGGTCATGTGAACATAGATGAAGCATGATAGGTAATAAATGAGGGTAGGATAGGCATTATGGAGTGCATGGGGGAGTGGTAGTGACTCTAGGAAAAATTTAATGGCCTAAGAGAGACAATAACACTCAAATACAATGCATGTGTGCCTCTAGTCAAACCAGCTCCCTGTTTTAAGGAGTGGGAGCATCCCAAGAGAAAAAAATGCCATTAATGAGGGTGATAATTCTCCTTAATGATTAAAATGTGGGCATTTGGTGTAATTAATGGTCCAAAACCCCCAAATACCTTAGGATACCAACATAACCAATGTTTGGACTATGAAACATAAGTGAAAAACAAATGAAGGTATGTACTAGGTGATATGTGACCATGGTACTCGGTGGTATTGTGTTCTAAACTCCCCCCATTAATAGTTATTTAGTGTAACCACATCAAAAAATGAGGCCTTGTAAACTAAGGATCAGGTCACCTCTTACAGAATTTTATTTGTCCATATAACCAAGGTAAGAAGGAAAACCACATGGGAATAAAACCTCCCCTCTAAAAGGGACATGGAGAAAAATATGAAAGTAAATATCATTCATCACCATGTGCCACCCACTACAAGGAGTGACCTCATAGAGGTGAATGTCTTCTCTGTGAATCTCTTGGTGAAGATATCAACCATTTTCTCTGCAGATGGGAAATACTGCAATGCTATCAATCGCTCATGCACCAAGCTCCTGATGTACTGCATTTGAATATGAATTTTCTTGGTCCTTTGTCTCTGTATTGGGTCAGTGGAAATATTGATTTCACTTTGTTTTCCACACCAAATGACAGCGGGCAAATCAAATGAAAAACCAAGTTCTCCAAGAATGCCTTGCACCCACACACATTGTGTAGCTGCATTCACTACTCCTTTGTACTCGGCCTCAATTGATAAATGGGATATAATGTGTTTTTTATTACTTAAACATCATATGGTATTATTAAAAAGCATGAATACATAGCCTGAAGTGATATTTATTTTAGTGGAATCTCCATCCCAATCAAAATTAGTAGATCCAACTAGTTCTAGTGGAGAACTAGCAACATAGTGTATCCCAAAGTGTTTAGTTCCTTGCACACAATGCAATATCCTTTTAGCATCCTTAAAATGTATATCATGAGGCTACTGCATATACCTTGCAACATCACCTACCAAAAAATCCAAATCAGTTGGAGAGTGTGTGAGATACAATAATTTCCCAACTAGTTGCTTATACAACGAGTTGTCCACCAATGGAGATGAACCAAAATCACCTAGTTTAACTTATAAAAGGAAGGGACAATTGGATTCCTTACATTCAGCCATTTTTAACTTTAATAATAGGTCTGAATCATACTTTTATTAGCTGACCTTAGTACCTGCATCGTATTGCTCAATCTCCAAGCCAAGAAATTGTTTCAACAATCCAAGGCCAGTCATTGAAAACACATTGTGCAATGAGGACTTAATTGAACCTATATCAACAATGAAACTTATAATGAGAAAAATATAATCAAAATAAAATACTATTATCTAAATGGAGTCATTTAAATGCTTCAAATACACATTAGTATCATATTTTCATCTTTCAAATCCTTGTGAGAGAACAAAGTTGTCCATCTTAGCATACCAAGCCCTGGGGGCTTGCTTGAGTCCATAGAGAGATTCATTCAATATAAAAACAAGTGAAGGGTAATGAATTAAACATTTAGGATGTTTCATATAAATCTCCTCATGAAGGTCACCATGACTAAAAACACTCTTCACATCCATATGGTGCACCTCCCATCGCTTAGATGCAAAAATTGCCAAAACTAGCCTGATAGAGTCCATCTCTGCAATTGGTGCAAATGTATCTACATAGTCCACTCCATGGAATTGAGATAAGCATTTGGAAACCAACCTAGCCTTATAATTCACATATGAACCATAAGCAACCATATTGCTCCTATAAACCCACTTACATTGCACTAGTTTCCTCTTGGAAGGTAGAGGAACCAAATCCCAAGTTTCATTTTCTTGAAAAGACTTGAACTCTCCTTGAATGGATGTTTTCCATATTGTATAATGTGATGCTTCTTCATATTACTAAGGATTAGATCCAACCATCATAAATAACCTCTCTGGAATATTTGAATCACAAATGAAGAAAGCATTGTGAAACTGATATCTAGTCTTCCTAGAGTCTAATGGATATTGTTATAGTTGATTTTACCACACATGGTAGATCACATATTTATGGCCTTCCATATCTCTCTGCAGAATATTTGGACCCCATGGACCATTTTTGTACCTTTTATGTTTCCAATATCATCCCTAAAAACATGCATTATTTTCCATATGCGAATTTTAAACCCATTCTCGTGTATATACGCGGATATGACCCCTAAACCCGTGTACATTGGGATGTGTGAAAAAGGCCAAATAGTTTTGGAGTTTTTCTTGATGTGGATCTGATTCACTTGTCTCTTGGCCTTCCATATTCCTTGAGATCACTTGGATTCGACCTTCCATTACCCCATTGAAGCACTATATAAGGAACCCTTTGGATACATTGAAGGAAGAGGAATTGAAGAGCAAGAAAACTATAGTCCATTGTTGCCAAAGCTTGATTATACTTGAGTCTGCATCCATTTTTCCCTTGGAGCACTTTGTGTTCTTCCCAAGCTTGCATTTTCTTATGATATTGCTATCGAGAGATGGAGGATTGAGGTGGTGGAGGCCCGAGTGGAGGACTCAGTTTCTCCGGTTCACAGACGTGCTAATAGAGGTTGTCATTCTTGTAATATTTGATTTATATTAATAGGAATATCTTTTCCTATCCAATGATGTGCATTTAAATGAATATTGAAGCCATGGATGCTTTTAATTGCTTATACATTATTTATTATATATGCTAGAGAAGGTCTAACACAATTATATAATGATGCTTGTCTTGTTTGCTGATTGTTGAGAGAGAAAATTGCTAACACAAGCGGGATTGGAAAAGCTCAACGGGGATCTACATCAACCATCCGGAATAAGGTATGTTTCAAGATCCTTTGGTGTTATATGTTTTATTCCTCTTGCATATGGGAAGGGATTGATTTCTGCGGTTACTCTATCTATTGTGATACCCCAAGCCATAGGAAATTTTCTCCGTAATAGAATTGGTGAATCCGCTGGGGACTTCCTAGTCATTTATTTTGAGGATTTGATCGGCATTCAATGTTCTTGAATTGCTCTAATTTCTCTATTTATGAGTCAAGTCTGGGGGCATGTTTTCCTATTAGTGTCTGATAGGAGTAAATTTTGTCTCAGCTTGTCTGTTTACCTTATTTTTTATCTCCTTTTCTTTCTGTACGCGAGTTTTTCCTTCACAGTCGCGTGTACACGCAGGTTTTCCTACAATAGCTGCGTATATATGCGGATTTTCTGCAAATAGTTGCGTATGCCCTGAGTTTTTCCTTGTTGGGAAAGATTAAGTGTTGCTGGGTGAGTTTGGATGATTGCTGAGTCTCCTTGGATGCTTCTAGAGTCTGTATACACCCCTGTTTCTTACCAGAGACACTTTTTAGTTTAAAATTTTTGAAAATGTTCTTGTCATTTCATTTTCTATTTTTTGTTTTGGGATTAGTGCATTGGGTCTCTTTTACCATGGTGCTTTGCTTGGGTGTTGTCTAATAGTGATCCAGATGGGTATAGGTGGCCACCCACCTATTCCACTGGCTCAAAATGGTTTCTCATGTTGACAATTTTCTTGTAATTTTATGTAATTTTCGAGTCCTAAACTTTTGGGGCCGTTTTGAGGCCCTAAACAACATTTTTTGGATATTTGGAGCCAAATTGTTGCCATCAATATGTATTATATTGACCAAAAGTTGTGAATCTTAGATAGACCTTTCCAACGAGATATCAAACGCCCAAATCGGAGATCGTATGCAAAAGTTATGACCTCGGGAAGTTGATTGTTCAACTTACCACCTTGGGGCCGCAAACTTTATGATGGTTCATCTTCTAGGGTTACGTTTTGGAATTTTGGGGTTATCACCTCATTATTATTATAAATAGGCCCCTTTGGCCTCATTTTGTATTCAACTTGTCACGAGTGAGTGTAGCCTCCATGTCTCTTCTCAGAGATACAACTACCACGATTCTAGCTACTTTTGTTTTACAGTTTGTTCTATTTCATTCATTTAATAGAATTTGAGTTCATTGTATTACTGTGTTGATCGCCATATATATCTGTGCATTTGAATATATATATTCTCTTTCATTTCTTTCTCACATAAATCTGGATCAGATAGTGCTTGTAGGGTCTAGGGGTAGTAGAGTCATACTTTTGCTTTTTATCTCATTTAATTCAAAAAATAGAAAAACATTTGCTTTTTGCATCATTTTGCATTGTTTGCATTTTGCATTTTGCATGGTACTTGCATTAGGTTTGCTAGGAGAATATTAGTCAGATTTTCATATAGGAATGATTGCATATTCATTTGAAGGGAAATTTTGCACTTCACGTAGTAGCATACCCCATTTTTCATTTGACATGGTGCATTTGCATTGATTGTTAGGTGTGCATTTTACTTCTTGTTGCATCATAACATCATTAGTTGCATGAAAATTTTCCCTTTTGAGTAATAAGCCAATTAAAATCAATGCATAATAAAATGAATTACACTCTTTTCTTTTATAGGGTGCACCAACAATATTAGGTTTTAGGGTCTTGGAATAGTTCATTGTGAGTAAATTCTCCAAGACCACTAAACGAAACATTTATGTGTTTGTCTAGGTGAGAGTGTGAAATTCCTTTATATAATTAGTGTTTCTTAGGATCCTCCTCTTACAAGAGAGTTAAGCAGGAGGCAGTGTGAGCGGTTATTGATTGGGATGACCCCTGGTCATAACTGAGTAGCACCGGAGATATTTCCAGGATTGCATTTGTATCTGTGGGCTCTTTCTAGAATTTTGAGATTTGCTACCCTGCCCATACTGTCAATCCCACCTACAACTGTCCACTTGAGCATTTATTATATTGAGGTGACCTTAGTTGCCTTACATAGGTCATCGAGGGGGTACTTCGCAGAGGTTATTCTGTAGGTGTCCTAGACAGGTAGGGGTCGGATAGCACAGTCGCTATATGCGTTGAAGCTGAGGGCCACTATAATTGGTTATGAACCTTTGCTTGTTGTGTATGGGAGTCTCAAGCCTCTCCTAGGTGAGACATATTTGCTTCATTCGGGAGCTCACATATCCTACCCTTGTTTGCTTGTGATTTGGATTTACATTTTATAGGTGTATGCTCTGTGCACGCTAGTTTTCCTAGGGTTTATGTAATTAGATCGAGTCTTTTAATTTTTTGATTCATTATGAATTTGGGTGCGACACTTCACCGTTCTCTTCGTTTAGTAGGACTTCCGCCTTCCACATCTCCTCCTCCTTTGGGAGAGAGAAACAGACAGTCCATGTGGACTACTTCTCACTTTGATTCACACACGATGGGAGATCACGAGGATGAGATTCCTGAGATGTCCTCTCCAACTCATGAGGTTGGGGATGTAGATTCTATTCCTGTATATGATCCTTCACCAGAAATACCTTCACATTCTGGTTATGATCCCTCATTCACAGGTCATCGGTATTGATTTCTAGGTGACAAGACTCATCATGAACCCACAAGCAGTAGTCATGTTCATTATGGCATGTCTGATATCCATGCACCCAATCTGACACATCAGGTTGAGTCAGAAATTGAACCTAGAACTACACCTGGGGGCACTCCTATCCTTTCCATGCGGAGAGATTTGGGAGCACTAGTCACATTGCACCTTCCATCCCAGTGGTGGAAGCAACTTCACATGTCCATCCTAGACCTAGTGTTAGTAACCATATGCGGATACCAGAACCAAAATGAGTGACCATTAGGAACACCACTTACATCCCTTCACATGTCCCTTCGTCCTCGGATCCTACTCCTTCGAATGTGTTTTTGACAACCCTTCCTCCCCCTCATTCATGTGGTCCTTTGGGCCAAAATATTGCTACTAGCCATGTTCGTACTACAACTACTCGCATGTTAGTATCTCAGAGTCAATTACCTCCCGTTGTGTTGAGAGGTCATATCCCTATTTCTAGATCTTCTTATGGTCCATTGCAAGGAGTTCCCCATATCCTTAACTATGGAGCTTCTCATGGGACACCTTATGGAGCTTCTCATGGTCAGTCTTATGGACCGAAGTATGGACAAAACTATCAACCCTATGGGTGTGGGTATCAACAACCTGCTTACTCTTCCAATTATGGCTTTGTAGCACTGCATAATCAAGGTACACCACATCACAATGCTTCCATGCATCCCTATACGTGTCAAATGGGAGGAGGTTATTATGGCCAAGGCCATGGTATTTATAGCAATCAACCTTACATGAACCAAAACTATCAGGGAGTGTGGGATAGACCGGCTCAACCTTGGCTCCCTTTCCTCGCAACGTTGAACTTACTTGACTTATCGAGACTTATGAATGCTCTGGTATCTCATGACCTGGTCTGGACGGCCATCCCTAACAAGCTTCTTTTGGACATTCCCAAGTTCGAAGGCAAAGCTAGAGAAGATCCTAGTGATCATGTCACTACTTTTCACCTTTGGTGCTCTTCCAATTCATTACATGAGGATTCAATCCATTTAAGGCTATTTCAACGTACCCTCATCAGGCCTGTAGTGAAATGGTATATAGAGTTACCAAGGGGGTCATTCATTTTATTTGATGACCTTGCCATGACTTTCCTCAATCTCTTTCAGCTACCAGTGCGTTATGATGTTGGTACCAAGTTTTTGTCGACATTTCGGTAAGACAAAGCCACACATATCTCAGATCATATTCAAGAGTGGCAAAGATGAAAGTGGTTGATTAAAGCCTTTATACCACTGAAATTTCTCCTTGAGTGGTTCCTCAAGTCATTGTTACCTTACATCGTGAAGGATGTTTCTACATTCAGAGTGCAAAATGAGGAACAAGCAATCTTTCGGGCATAAGAGTTGGATTTGATCTACGCTCAATCCGTACTTTTGTATGAGATTATACCTAATGCTCCGTGATCTAGTTTTAATCCCAAGATCAAGCCTGGACCACATGTAGATGGCATGTGGGTTGTACAAGTGCCAAACCTGCGGATTCGGTTGTGAAACAAGTGAGCCAATTTTCAATTAATCAATCCGCGTTGAGACAAGCCATGACTTTGTCTCAAACCACCCGAATGACGATTGTACTTTTTGTGCAATCATTGGACTAGAAGGGAAACCACCAGCATGGAAGGAATAGAAAAAAAGGGAAAAATAATCGTAAGGGTGGGAACAAGAACAAAAATTCTAATTATAATGATAAGAACGCTCGTGATGCTGGGGGGACAAGCAGTCTAAACGTAAGGTAAATTTTCCTTGTAAGTGATGTAAGGAGGACCACCTCACTAACTTGTGCCCTCATATGGAATATGCCTCGAGGTTCATAGCACAGGGCCTAGCCGTGCTCACTAATCCTTTACCCAACAATCAAAATATGAACTCGAGGACCATTGATCCTCATTATGCATCAGGTGGAGATCAAAATCCGTCAGAATCCAATAGTGGTCATGGTTGCGTTAACATGGTGAGTGCTACTAAGGTTGTGACTCATGCGAAGTATTATGGTTCATCACAACCAGACCTTGGAAAATAACCCACTCCACTTGAGAGCCCTTTGTGTGGATAAACATGAAGTTGCAATTCGCATTCCTAAGGGAGTCCTAAAGCATTCAAGGAACAATCCTAATTCCTGAGCTTCCCAGAACTATTCCGTTGTCAAGGATTTGGGACAAACTCCTTGTGCGATGTCCACGCTTGAAGTACTTCAGACTTGTCCTCCACAGAGGAAAGCCTTGCTTTCTACTCTTGGAGTTGATGATGATAACTCTTCTTCCATTTGTTAGCACTCAAAATATACCAAATGTTGTGGAAGGTAATCTCAAGGTAACAGCAAAAACCACTTCAGAAAGAAACTGGATTTTCTTTCTAGAGAGGGATCTCTCACATATAAATTTAACAAGGCCGGATATATGAAATCAGTATTTTAAATCAAGTAGATTGTTGAAACAACACATATACCATTGGGAAATGGAGTCAAATAGATAAAGATAATACAAAGCTTTCATACATGGGATATCAACAAAGGAAAGATAACCATTCAGTCACAGTCATTCATTGATTTTCAGGCGAATAAGAAAGAAACATGAACAATCCATCAATATAGAGCATCACAAGATGAATTCCATATCAACTTTAGCAGAAATATTTGTGAAATATCTGAGACAATAGCCAGAGCATAACAAGTATGAATTCTGAAACTATTCAACACTACGTTTCAGATATGAAGAAAACAAAATGGAAAGTAAACACTAAGAAGACAGTCACATGGAAAGAAGGCACATACTGTAACATAAATGACACAGGAATCTCTGAAGATTCACCAGCATTTCGGCTTTGTTATTTCATTCAAAAATCATAAGTTCTCAAAAATATCAGTCTAAAACATATGGGTTCCACCCCCCAATACATCAAATAAATTCAAATATATACAAGGATAACTTCTTGCCAAGAAGATCAATAACCAAATAATCTGTTAATCAAAGTTTTTTGTAACTGTATCCCTAACAACCAGGAATAAAACTACATGCTTCGGTTATAATAACAGATCGTTTGATTATAATCAACTTAGTGATTGCAGGGTATCTTGAATGAGCAGCTCCACGACGCGCGACACCTATTTTCAAGGATGAAGTATATACTTGGTCTTCCCGAATATTTCCACGATCCTCCATTGTTCCGCATTTGGTGTGTCATATTTTGTTGTTTCTCTAATGAATACCTCCAGATCCACATAGGATTCATAAGATACTGTGGGCAATCCTCTTCTAATGATTAAAAACTTCTGCAATACTTCGAAATCCTCTGTCAATTTTTCTACAATGATCTTTCTAGTCAGCCCTTTAACAAAATATTCAAACTTGGAATGGTCCATGCAATTTTGTACTAGCAGACTGTGATAATGTTCCTGATAAAATAATCTTCCTTCATCGTCCCAGAAAGCAGGGATTCCGTCTTCAAATAGATCCTTGAAAGAAAGCTTGAAATCCCTTATATGTGAAGACATAGTATTTGCTTTATCCTGTACCACCTTCATAAGCTGATGTTTGTTAATAAATTTCTTCGCCCATAGCAGAATAGCTACTCTGTCCTTAATTTTGATGTCCTACAACTTTTGATATGTTAGAGAATTCAAAAAATTTAAAGCATTCTGAGCTGTATTTAGAGGCTTCTTTTCCATGGTCTCATTTGCCAACTTCAGTCTTTGAGTAGCTAAATTGACTAATGCGTTTTGATCATCAATAAAATTTAAATAGTGTTTAAACTTAGTGATTTCCACAGATAATGTATCCCAAATTAAATGTTTAGCTCCTTGTAGAGGAGCTTTTCCTATACTTCTTTCCTTCAACTCATTAAACTTTTTCTATAACTGGCTTTTATCATTTAATGTTTTATTCTTCTCTTCAATGAGTCTAGCCAATTCTGATTTAATCTTCTCATTTTATTCCTTTAATTCTTTGATTTCCACATCCTTCAAACTTACCTGTGACATAGGAACTAACAAATCATCCACAGAAAATTCACTTAACGGTTTTTCAATGTTCACAAGAGATAAATCTGTGTCAACAGGAGTTTGACTCATCAGCTCTTCCATAATTTCCTTTTCATCATTCTGATATTTTTTTAACTTCGTAATCTGGGTCATCAATTCAACTCTTTCTACTTCCCATCTATTTTTCTCCTCTTTTAGTTTCAATGCTTTGCCTTTGTAATCCATCATCTCTTGATAAAATTTATCATTTTATTCCTGCAATGTAAATAATTCTGGGGACTGAGCATGTTCAGTATTTGGGATTTTAAGCTTCTTTTTCATTACCTGGATGGTATTGTCCTTTTATTCTAAAATCTTTTTGGTTGCCTGTACATTTCCTGGTTCCTTTCCTAAGCTTATAACATCCCCATGTAACTTCTTAATCTCGATCAGATTTGCTTTATTTTCTACTTTCTCATGCTTCAATTGGACTTCCATTTTATCTACAAGGACCTGCAATTTGTTAACTTTCATAATAGAATGTAATAAATCTGAATAGATAACATCTCCAGGCATCTTATGGAGCTATATCTTATCGGGAACACTAATTTTATCTAACTTCACTTCCATCTCAGATAATTTTTTATCATTAACCACAACAAACTTCAAGGTATTCCTCTCCACATCTCAAGTAGAAATCAACGATATCTTTTGATTCATTAGAATTCTAACTCGAGGAATCAAATTTATAGCTTCCTCTGATGACTGCATTTGTTTTTCAACATAAATTGACACTAAATCAGCTCTGGATTTGAAACATGAACTGGGCTTAGCACTACCTTCTCCTCCGAAGGAATTTTGATGTATCTGTATAGATTTCTTCGGGAAAAAAACCATTTTCTTTGAATCCTATGAAATTATTTCTTCTGAAACTTGATCATCCTGAGAGTATGTTTTGATCTTTTTATATGAAATGTTTTCATCCACATCCATACTGTCAGTCTCAGAAAGAATCCTCTTACTTAAAATGCTAGGATTATCAGGCGCTTGAACTGCTACAATCGACTCATTGCTCCTACCCTCATCAATTCCTGAACTTTCTTCAAAATGAGACAAATTGGCTATTTTATCTAAAACTTCGACAACTTGATGATCAAATGGTTTATTTTTGTTTGACTGCTTTCTCTGAGAAATTAGGTGATGTGGATCGTAATTAATTCTTTTCTCCTTTTGGAAATCCATAACTTCTAATAACTTTTCTATAACCAACAGGGCACTTTTGTTTTTGAAAATAAACGGACCAACTTTAAGAGGAAACTTAACATTTGAAGACTTTTTGAACGCCCCAAAATTCTCTTCTTCTGCACATAATATTTGCCTCATAAACTTAAGTGCAAATAATATTGGAGTCAGAAAAACAGGTAGCTTGTATGGTTCCCTAGTGAATCCATATACCCTCAAAACATTAAAATATTTATATAAGAACCAGTCTCCTTTTCTATCCTCTGAGGAAGACTGTAGCATGAGTTTCATTTCTTCTAAAACCCTTGGTAATACATCATCAAACAACAACTTATACATCTCGGCCATAATTATATTTACAAACACAAACATATTGATTTGTTTTGGAAGATCTGGAGAGAAAATGGTGGACAAGAATTGCAATTCTGACACATTTGAACACAGCAACATATTCAGTAGGTATGACTGATATTTAAAAAACCTGACTTTGGGAAATTCGACCAATTGTACATGGATAAATTCAGCCAAATACTCATCCATATTGAAACAATGGATTAAATGGGACTCGGGCCCAATTGAACTTATTCTCAATAAGAAACCTAAAATGACTTCGCTGATATGAATATCATCATCTAAACCTAGAATTTGGCTGACTAAAGATATAACCATATGTACCTCTTTTTTGAAAATGTTAACGTTATATGGCAGAAAAATTGCTTCTAATGACTGACCATCTTTTAGAATACTGGATAGAAATTGGAATCTAACTTCGGTTTTAGAACTTTTATACATTTCGACTAAGACCGACTCATTCAAAGACTCATTATTATCAAGGAAATTATCAAGTAGGTTCAGTATTCCGCGAATGGATTTTGCATCAACCTTACAAAGTATTTTGGACATGGTATGACTCATGACAACTCTTTCGGAGGGGGAATAACTATTTGCGCACCATTCAACAAATTCAGGAAATGGTAAGGTTTGCTCAATAGCAAAATAATATGAAAATGAACTGCAGATATTCAGAACATCATTTCCCTGCAAATTACACAACTACAACCGCTCCTTCGAGACTGATACATTTCCAACTGATAAAACAAAGTCACACATGTTTCTTTCCCTATCAACAACAAATTCCTCCCTTTAATCCAAAACCCTGCATAAAAATCCTAAGCCCTGTTTCTTTTCCATAACGAATAATGGAAGCAACTCTTTGAACCAAGTGTAAGTGTTTTAAGGCTTACCTATGATTGTAAACACGTAAAAGTTGACTTTGGAAAGATGGCATACTATCTCCTTCCTTTCGCCCACAGCACACAAATGAAATGATTTTTGAAACCAAGTCAACTTTACCTTTATACGACGGTCCTTTCCGGAGCCCTCTTCAAGTGGTTTTTCCCAAACTACTTTTCTCTGTGGAATTCACTTCAATTTGCCACATGGAACATGGTTTACATTCCGCTACCACCTTTCCCTTTTAACCATCTCGTAAATTTATCCTCAAGAACCAATAATGGCCATCGATGAGTTTTCACTTTTTGCTTCAACTGTTGGATTGAGATTGGCTGTACACATTCCGCTAGCCTTTTTAATTTTTTCAAAAGTTCATTTTTATTCAACGGACCATCCCTCTGCTATAGATTTTGTTTTCTTTATTCCATAACCATTGATCTTTAAGCTTTGTTAACCACATCCACTTCTCCACATAACTTATGTCCTGCGCATCTTTACCTAGCGGATCCATTTTAAACCATAGATTTCACCCCAATTGCTTTACACCTTCAGATTGCATGCCAAATTAACCATTATGCGCAATTTAATAATGGAATCAAAACTATTAAACCTTGCAAATTTATGTATCCTTTTATCTTCCTCAATCATACCTCTTCCTTAATTGTTCAACATAGAGGTGTTAACAACTAGCTCCAATTGGGGATGATATCCTCCCTATGAGGTATCAAAGAACTCGTAGACCAGGTGCCTATCTCTTATCTTTCTATCTAAACTTCCAAACTTTTTACTTTTTATCTGATATATTTCTTCTTAAAATAAATAAAAATGGTTTACCTCCTAAATATTAGGGCCTTCACTCCGAGCTTCAAAAATATTCGGTTCACCATCTGTACTGTTTTCAAGAAAAAAAATATTTACAAACTATGGTACAAATTTTGCCTTCCACCTTAGGACAGGTAATGCTTCAAAAATCTTCCATTGACAGGGTTACTCTCCAAATAAACCCCATTTAAACATTCCAAAAGAAATGCATTTTCCCCTCTGTGACCTGCAATAACATAAGGACCTACCCACATGTGATCAAATTTCCCATGTTTATCTTCTTTAGGAGCATCCCATTTTAACAACAGGTCATCAATTTGGAACTGTTCTTCTTTCACCCTTCGATCAAAATTATTTTTTATTTTTTCCTGGTGTGTCTGCACTTTATCATAGGCTTTATTCCTTTGCTCTTCTAATTCAATGATTTGGTTTATCCATCTTTGCATGTGGTTTGGTTCTTCCTGTTGCTCCTAAAAATAGCTCATAACTGGAACACCCAATGATGCTGGAAAAATAACTTTGGTTCCATATACCAATTGAAAAGGAGACATTCCAATCGCTCTTTTAGTACTAATCCTGTCATCCCATAAAGCATACTTAAGTTTGGTGTGCCAAGATCTCTTGTTTTCTTCTAACAACTTCTTGAAAATCCTTACCAGGTTTTTATTAGAAGACTCGGTCGATCCATTTCCCTATGGATAGTAAGCAGTTGAATGATTTAAGCTGATATGATATTTATGACAAAAAAAATCATCTTCTTGAATTTAAAAGTTGCTGCATTATCAGTCACTATTCTTCTGAGGCACCCAAACCTTGCTAATATGTTCTCTTCAATAAAATCCATAATTACTGTCTCAATTTCTCTCCTAGTAGGAATTGTTTCGATCCATTTTGTGAAATAATATGTGGTTGTTAGAATCCATTTATGTTGTCCTGAAGAATTCAGGTTTATCTCTCCAATGAAATCTAAACCCCACTGCTGAAAAGGAGCTTGTACTGTTATTGGATTAAGAGGAAGGGGAATTGCCTTTCTTTTACTGTTAAAAATATGACATTGATGACATATGCTAGTTTCTTTGTACACATCTGAAAACAATGTCGGCCAATAGAAACCTGCTCTCAAAATTTTGTTTGCAGTCACCTTCCAAGAATGATGTCCTCCACAATCTCCTTTATGAAATTCTTTTACTTTATGTTGGGATTCATTTTCTAAAAGGAAATTAAGTAACACACCTCTAGGATCCTTCCATTAAAGATATTGATTTATAATACACAACTTAGTAGCTTTCAACTTTACCGATCTTGCTCTTGTTTTACTCAATCCTGTAGGAGCTTGTAAATTTTGAAGAACATGAACAATATCAGAATACCATGGAGATGTAGCGAAGTCAATCATTACTTCCACCCCTATATCCAACTGATGAAATTGACTAGATATGAAATTGAGCTGTAAATGTCAACATTTTTGCCAATCCCTGCCGTTTAATCAACTTAGTAGGTCTAATCTCTATGTCATACTCCAGCAATGTCGCTATCCATTTTTCCCTTCTTCCTTCTGGGTCAGGTTGTGTGAGAATTCCTTTTACTGCAGCGGTTGGAACATGAGCAATTATATGTGAGTGAAGAATATAAACCCTGAAATATTTCAATGCTTTAACCGAAGCATATGCTTGCTTCTCCATAATATCATATTTTAACTCTCCATCTCTCAACATCTTACTAAAAAAGGCTATGGGTTGCTCCATATTCTCATTATTTTTCTCTAACAAAACTGCAGCAATAGTATGTTCTGAAGCATAAGAAAATACTAAAAAATATTTAGTGAAATCTGGACTCACCAACACAGGAGCGTCTAAAATAACTTGTTTAATTTCTTTAAAAGATTTTTTATCCTCCGCCGTCCATTTTATCTCGTGACCCTTTTTCAACATATTTGTGATATTCAATAATATTTCAGCAAAACTGGGAACGAACCTTCTTAAAAAATTCACCTGTCCCAAGAATGATTGTATTTCTTTTTTGCTTCTTGGTTCTCCCACTTTCAAAATTGCACTGACTCTTTCAGGATCAATCTTTATTCTATCCTTTGCGATTATGTGGCCCAACAGCTTTCTTTCTTCCAATGCAAAATTTGATTTCTTTGGATTCAATGATATACCAAATTTCCAACATTTTATGAATTTTTTTTCCAAATGATGAATATGCTCCCTATCAAACCTTGAATAAACTGTGATGTCATCCATATAGATTACCACAAATTTGTATATTTATCCTGTAAAAGTAATATCCATGGCACGCTGGAAGGTAGACCCTGCATTCATCAAACCAAAAAGAATTTTTGCATACATAAAGGTGCCCCATGGCATGGTGAAAGCATTTTTCTCTTGATCTTCAGGTAACACCTTAATCTGATTGTATCCAAAAAATCCATCCATCATAGAAAACCTTTCAGCTCCGACCACTTTCTGCAAAATATGATCCATCTTTGGCAAAGGATAATTATCTTTCATG
Organism: Pseudotsuga menziesii; assembly: GCA_001517045.1. Lineage (NCBI taxonomy): Eukaryota > Viridiplantae > Streptophyta > Pinopsida > Pinales > Pinaceae > Pseudotsuga > Pseudotsuga menziesii. The sequence goes on along the minus strand of LPNX010057280.1, from coordinate 494,716 downwards.
GAGACCTTATTCAAATTCCTGAAATCTATGCAAAGCCTTATTTCTCCATTTTTCTTTCTAGCAAGAACTAAATTAGCAACGTATCTTGAGAATCTTAAAGTCACAATAATTTTGGCATCAAATAATTTTTTAATTTCCTTCTCAATAACTGGTAGCAATTTTGGATTTATTCTTCTCAGCTTCTGTTTGAAAGGATTTCCTCCAGGTTTAATTGGAATAGTGTGTTGTATTATTGAAGTATAATATTCCTTAAGGTCTTCATAACTCCAAGAAAATACATCTGTATACTTTTTCATTAAATTCACATATTCTTCTTTTTCTTTTGCAGGCAAATTTTTAGACAGTTTTACAATCTTAGGATTCTCTTTAGTACCAATATTTCTATCTTCAATAACATTATCAACCGGTTTTACTTTCGGATCTTTAGCAACATCATTCTGATAAAAAAAATTCTCTAAATGAATCAAACCTCTTGGTATAAAATTGCTTTTCAATTGAATGATATCCTTTCCTCCTAAAGTTCCCTTCAATTTTTCAGTACTGGTCATTTCTTCTTTGTTTTCTTCAACCTCTTGGAAATTTTCACTGTCATCATTTTCAACATCAATATGAGTGTTTACAAATTCTCCTGATAGTTCCAAAAATATTTTTATCTGCATGTCATCTTCAAATACCTGCCAATATTTAGAATTATCAGGTATATATGGTATATTTACAATATCTACCTGATACTCTTTTTGACCAGCACTTGGAGTTTTAAATTTACCAGTAGCAACCGCCAAAGAATCTGCTACTGTATTCTCATATCTTGGAATCACCTTAATTGTATGTTTTGTAAAATAATTACCAAACATATCCCATACTTCATTTCTGTAAGCTCTCATCCGGGGATGTCTAGTTTGATAACTATCATTCACTTGGTTTATCACAAGCTATGAATCTCCTAAAACTATTATCCTTTGTGCTCCCAGATCCTTCAATGCATGCAACCCTAGTAACAGAGCTTCATATTCAGCCACATTATTTGTGCATTCAAATGTTAACTTATATGACAGAGATTTAAAATACCTGATAGGAGAAATTATATATACAACGGCACGAGCGCCAACCTTTGCCACAGATCCATCAAAATACATAGTCCATAAACCATCTCTTTTTTGTTTCTTTTCCAAACAATTTTGTTCTATCACTCCCTCTTAATTATTTTCAGATTTCATTTGCAACGTAGACTCCAAATCACATGGGACAATATCATTAAAGAAAATATAAGAACCCAAATCAGTATCAACAACATATATATGATGAATATCAGGTCTATCTTGACTGCTTACTACATAAGGAGTTCTTTTCTCACTATACAACCTCCTACTCCCATCTTGGACATGAATAGTGGCATATGACATGTCCATTTGCAAGATACCCTTCAACTTTGAAGTCCAAGACCTTGATAACAACACCCCAAAATTTGGTGGAATGTCTGCCACTACCACATCAATTACTATTGTTTTTGTTGGCAATTTATTCAAACTTACTACCCTATCTTTAATTAATTCAAGACACTTCACCCTCCTGGAATCAAAGGAATACAAATCTTTATAAGGTCTTGTCACTTCCAGTCCCAAAATTTCAACTACTCCTTTTGGAATTAGATTATGTGATGCACCTAAATATAACATTGCATTATGTACCACCATATCATGCACATTCAAACTCAAATAAAAAAGAAGGAACTTCTTCATCATTTATACTTTCAACTTTTGACCCAAATGAAATAGTAAAATTATCATCTTTCAACTCTAAAATGTTTGATTGAAACTCTCCTTGTCCTTTAACCATATTTGTTATTGTATCTCTGTACTCATTATTTCTCAACAATTCATTAAAAGGAATAGATATTTTTAGCTTGGAAAGTTCATTATACAATTTAAAAGTAGAATTAACTTTCTCTACATCTACTAGTGGTACTTGTTTCAATCCTTTTGTTTTCTGTACTTCATTTTCAACTTCTTTATTTACAACAAACTCTTTTTGTATTTTCTTTCCTTTTTTTTCTGTATTTAATGAACTTGTGGAAGGATGATTTGGACTTAGCCTCCCTTTATTTATAATGAATTCTATGTTTCTCAATTTGATCTTCCTCTATACATCGTCCATAGCATGCAAATAACCCCTCTGATACTGCTTTGATTCCCTTTCAAATTCTTCATTTCCATCTTCTTGTGCAAACATGTGATATTATTCTTCAGCAAGATATATCTCTAAATGTAATTCCTCAAAAAGATGAATTTCATTCTCAGCAGGATCCTCTTCATCTGCAACATAATTCTTAGGGAAAGGTGGTCGAATCTGCTGTTCGTCTTGACTCCTTAGGTTTCTCATATCTCTTTGCCTGTTTTGTGGAGGCATAGGAGGATTTGGCCTTCTAAAATTTGGATTTCTGATTTGAGGATCAGCTTGTTCTCTATTGAATGATCTATTGCCCACAGTAAATTTATCCATTAACTTCTTCATTGTGTTCAACATCATTTCAAATTTAATATTAGTTGCAGAAGAAGAAGTGGAAGGCATATTTTCCTCTCTTGTTTTCCTCCTGTCAATGTCTCTTTGTTTCATCTTTCCACTCGCCATCATATTTGCTTCCACTTCTAAAGCATCTGTGAACATAGCAGTAAGACTTGCTAATTTTCTCTCCCTTAATGAAAAAGTGAAGTCATTATCAAAAGCCCCAGCATAATGAAGTTTAGCAGCAACTGCAGAAGGTTTTATATCTTCTGGAATGGAATTATAAACCCTCATAAATCTGCTTGAAATTCATGAACAGATTCAAAACCTCCTTTCTTGAGACTATTATATTGGGACAAAGGCTGCAAAGGGCTTTGTTTGTCAGCCCATCTTTCTAGAAATGCATTTTGGAAAGCTTGAAAAGTCAAGATTGATGCAGCTAGCAAATCTTTAAACCATTTATTCGCTTCCCCTGATAAACTCTGAGCAAACAACCTCATTTTAACATCCATATAATAGACTTCCTCCAAGTCAACAAAATATTCAAATTTAGCTACATGTTGGTTTATTGTGATGCTTCCTTCTCCATCAAATAAAGAAATTCTCTAAGAATAATTTTGAGGAAGATCATGCAAGACAACAGGTAAACGTAAAGGAGAAAATATGGCTGCCATTGGTCTAGGTGGAATTGGAGGGACTGATGAATTTTGAATATTTTGAATAACAAGTGCTTCTTCAACTTTTGCAGACTGTTGAAGATCTCTCCAAAGGGAATCAAGTAAATAAGATTCTAATCTTCGAGGGCTAAAATCAACGTTTTCAAGATTAGAATCAGATTTAGATTTCAACAAACCCTTTTCAATATCAATTTCCCATTTTTGATCAAAGATGCTATGAAAGTTTTGAGAAGATGATGCACCAAACAGAGAAATATCTACTTTTTATTTGTCTTTTTTCTTAAATAATTTATCTGGATCCTCCAAACTTCGTAAAACTTTAGTATCAGAATTATCTCGTGTATGTATTTTTGAAGCCAGGATGTATTTTGAAATCTTGCAATAATTTTAGAATTGGAATCGCTAGGGAAAATATAGAACCTTCTTTACTGACAAAAATTCCTGTTTTCCCACAAAAATCTTTTCTTAATCTTTATAAACTTTGTCGTTCCTCCCAGGGCTGATTTGCACTTTTGTCCCCAGTAACGGTGCCAATTTGTTAGCACTCAAAATATACCAAAGGTTGTGGAAGGTAATCTCAAGGTAACAACAAAAACCACTTCAGAAAGAAACTGGCTTTCTTTCTAGAGAGGGATCTCTCACATATAAATTTAACAAGGCCAGATATATGAAATCAGTATTTTAAATCAAGTAGATGGTTGAAACAACACATATACCATTGGGCAATGGAGTCAAATAGATAAATATAATACAAATCTTTCATACATGGGATCTCAACAAAGGAAAGATAACCATTTAGTTAAATTCATTCATTGATTTTTAGGCAAATAAGAAAGAAACATGAACAATCCATCAATATAGAGCATCATAGGATGAATTCCATATCAACTTTAGCAGAAATATTTGTAAAATATCTGAGACAATAGCTAGAGCATAACAAGTATGAATTCTGAAACTATTCAACATTATGTTTCAGATATGAAGAAAACAAAATGGAAAGTAAACACTAAGAATACAATCACATGGAAAGAAGGCACAGACTGTAACATAAATGACACAGGAATCTCTGAAGATTCACTAGCATTTTGGCTTTGTTATTTCATTCAAAAATCATAAGTTCTCAAAAATATCAATCTAAAATATATGGGTTCCAACCCCCAATACATCAAATAAATTCAAATATATACAAGGATACCTTCTTCCCAAGAATATCAATAACCGAATAATCTGTTAGTCAAATTTTTTTTGTAACCGTATCCATAACAATTAGGAATAAAACTACATTCTTCGATTCTAATAACAGATCGTTTGATTATAATCAACTTAGTGAATGCAGGGTATCCTGAATGAGCAGCTCCACGACGTGCGACACCTGTTTTCAAGGATGAAGTATATACTTGGTCTTCCCGAATCTTTCCACGATCCTCCATTGTTCCGCATTTGGTGTGTCATATTTTTTCATTTATATAATGGATACCTCCAGATCCACATAGGCTTCATAAGATACCATGGGCAATCCTCTTCTAATGATTAAAAACTTCTGCAATACTTCGAAATCCTCTGTCAATTTTTCTACAATCATTCTTTTTCAGTCATCCCTTTAACCAAATCTTCAAACTTGGAATGGTCCATGTGATTTTGTACTAGTAGACTGTGATAATGTTCTTGAGAAAATAATCTTCCTTCATCGTCCCAGAAAGCAGGGAGGTTGTCTTCAAATATATCCTTGAAAGCAAGCTTGAAATCCCTTATCTGTGAAGACATTGTATTTGCTTTATCCTGTACCACCTTCATGAGCTTATGTTTGTTAATAAATTTCTTTTCCCATAGCACAATAGCTACGCTATCCTTAATTCCGTTGTCCTGCAACTTTTGATATGTTAGAAAATTCAAAAAATTTAAAGCATTCTAAGCTGTATTTAGAGGCTTCTTTTCCATGGTCTCATTTGCCAACTTCAGTCTTTGAGTAGCTAAATTGACTAATATGCTTTGATCATCAATAAAATTTAAATAGTGTCTAAACTTAGTGATTTCCATAGATAATGTATCCCAAATTAAATGTTTAGCTCAGTGTAGAGGAGCTTTTCCTATACTTCTTTCCTTCAACTCATTAAACTTTTTCTATAACTGGCTTTTATCATTTAATGTTTTATTCTTCTCTTCAATGATTCTAGCCAATTCTGATTTAATCTTCTCATTTTCTTCCTTTAATTCTTTGATTTCCACATCCTTCAAACTTACCTGTGACATAGGAACTAACAGATCATCTGCAGAAAATTCACTTAACGGTTTTTCAATGTTTACAAGAGATAAATCTATGTCAACAGGAGTTTGACTCATCAGCTCTTCCATAATTTTCTTTTCATGATTCTGATCTTTTTTTAACTTCGAAATATGGGTCATAAATTAAATTATTTCCACTTCCCATTTGTTTTTCTCCTCTTGTAGTTTCAATGCTTTGCCTTTGTAATCCATCATCTCTTGATAAACTTTATCTTTTTCTTCTTGCAATGTAAATAATTCTGGGGACTGAGCATGTTCAGTATTTGGGATTTTAAGCTTCTTTTTCAATACCTGGATGGTATTGTCCTTTTCTTCTAAAATATTTTTGGTTGCCTGTACATTTCCTGGTTCGTTTCCTAAGATTATAACATCCCCCTGTAACTTCTTAATCTAGATCAGATTTGCTTTATTTTCTACTTTCTCATGCTTCAATTGGACTTCCATTATATCTATAAGGACCTGCAATTTGTTAACTTTCATAATAACATGTAATAAATCAAAATAGATAACATCTCCAGTCTACTTATGGAGCTGTATCTTATTGGGAACACTAATTTTATCTAACTTCACGTCCATCTCAGATACTTTTTTATCATTAACCACAGCAAACTTCAAGCTATTCCTCTCCACATCTCGAGTAGAAATCAACGATGTCTTTTGATTCATTAGACTTCTAACTCGAGGAATCAAATTTATAGCTTCCTCTGATGACTACATTTGTTTTTCAGCATAACTTGACACTAAATCAGCTTTGGATTTGAAACATGAATTGGGCTCCGCACTACCTTCTCCTCCAAAGGAATACTGATGTATCTGTACAGATTTCTTTTGGAACAAAACAATTTTCTTTGAATCCTCTGAAATTATTTCTTCTGAAACTTGATCATCCTGAGAGTATATTTTGATCTTTTTATATGAAATGTTTTCATCCACATCCATACTCTCAGTCTCAGAAAGACTCCTCTTACTCAAAATGCTAGAATTATTAGGCGCTTGAACTGCTGCAATCGACTCATTGCTCCTACCCTCATCAATTCCCGAAGTTTCTTCAAAATGAGACAAACTGGCTATTTTATCTAAACCTTCGACAACTTGATGATCAAATGGTTTATTTTTGTTTGACTGCTTTCTCTGATAAATTAGGTGATGTGGATTGTAATTAATTATTTGATCCTTTTGGAAATCCATAACTTCTAATAAATTTTCTATAACCAACAGGGCACTTTTGTTTTTGAAAATAAACGGACCAACTTTAAGAGGAAACTTAACATTTGAAGACTTTTTGAACGCCCCGGAATGCTATTATTCTGCACACAATCTTTGCCTCATAAACTCAAGTGCAAATAATCTTGGAGTTAGAAAAACAAGTAGCTTGTATGGTTCCCCAGTGAATCCATACACCCTCAAAACAGTAAAATCTATATATAAGAACTAGTCTCCTATTCTGTCCTCCGAGGAAGACTGTAGCATGAGTTTCATTTCTTCTAACACCCTTGGTAATACATCATCAAACGAAAACTTATACATCTTGGCCATAATTATATTTACAAACTCAAACATATTGATTTGTTTTGGAAGATCTGGAGAGAAAATGGTGGACATAAATTGCAAGTCCGACACATTTGAACATAGAAGCATATTTAGTAGGTATGACTGATATTTAAAAAACCCAACTTTGGGAAATTTGACCAATTGAAAATGGATAACTTCAGCCAAATACTCATCCAGATTAAAATAATGTATTAAATGGGACTTGGGCTCAAATGAACTTATTCTCAATAATAAACCTAAAACGACTTCGCTGATATGAATATCATCATCTAAACCTAGAATTTGGCTGACTAAAGATATAACCATCTATACCTCTTTTTTGAAAATGTTAACATTATATGGCAGAAAAATTCCTTCTAATGATTGACCATCTTTTAGAATACTGGACAAAAATTGGCATCTAACTTTGGTTTTACAACTTTTATACATTTCGACTAAGACCGACTCATTCAAAGACTCACTATTATCATGGAAATTATCAGGTAAGTTCAGTGTTCCACAAACGACTTTTGCATCAACCTTACAAAGTATTTTGGACGTGGTATGACTCATGACAACTCTTTCAGAGGGGGAATAACTGTTTGTGCACCATTCAACAAATTGAGGAAATGGTAAGGTTTTCTCAATAGCAAAATAATACGAGAAAGAACTGTAGATATTCAGAACATCATTTCCCTGCAAATTACACTGCCACAACTGCTCCTTCGAGACTGATACATTTCCAACTAATAAAACAAGGTCACATACGTTTCTTTCCCTATCAACAACAAATTCCTCCCTTTCATCCAAAACCTTGCATAAAACTCCTAAACCCTATTCCTTTTCCATAATGAACAATGGCAACAACTCTTTGAACCAAGTGTAAGTGTTTTAAGGCTTACTTGTGATTGTAAACACGTAAAAGTTGACTTTGGAAAGATGGCGGACTGTCTCCTTCCTTTTTCCCACAACACACAAATGAAATGATTTTTTAAACCAAGTCAACTTTACCTTTATACGACGGTCCTTTCCAGAGCCCTCATCAAGCGGTTTTTCCCAAACTACTTTTCTCTGCGGAATTCACTTCAATTTGCCATGTGGAACATGGTTTACATTCTGCTACCACCTTTCCCTTTTAACCATCTCATAACTTTACCCTCTGGAACCAATAATGACCGTTAATGAGTTTTCACTTTTTGCTTAAACCGTTGGATTGATATTGAATGTACACATTCCGCTAGCCTTTTAAATTCTTTCAAGTGTGCATATTTATTCAGCAGACTGTCCCTCCAGCGTAGATTTTTTTTGGTTTATTCCATAACCGTTGATATTTAAGCTTTGTTAACCACATCCACTTCTCCTCATAACTTATCTCATGCACATATTTACCTAGCAGATCCATTTTAAACCATAGATTTCACCCCAATTGTTTTACACCTTCGAATTGCATACCAAATTAACCATTATGCACAATTTAATAATGGAATCAAAACTATTAAACCTTGCAAATTTATGTATCCTTTTATCTTCCTCAATCACACCTCTTCCTCAATTGTTCAACATAGAGGTGTTAACACCGTTATCAAATTTGAAACCATGGGAGTACATCCTCACTTGCCTTAATACGTGTCTCTTTTGATTCATGTAGAGTGTCTTAATATGACCGTTAAACGCACTATGATTAACGAAGGCGCTGCTGCTTCCATGATGTCTTTGTCATGTTGGAAGGGTTTGGGTTCTCCTGAGTTGTCTCAATACACTACTATGTTGACAACTTTTTATGGTAGATCTTTTCGGCCGCATGGAATTCTTCCTTCTCTTAAGGTCCAATTGGGAGGGAAGACTGTCGCGATTGAGGTTGAGGTGGTTGATGCACCCCTTGGCTACAATATTTTATTGGGCCAAAATTGGATGTATAGTATGCAAGTTGTAGCCTCGTCTCTCTTTCGAGTGGTATGATTTTCATTTAATGGGAAGATCGTTATGATTGATTAGACATCATTTTGTAATCCGAATGTTAATGCATCATCAGGAACTTCTATCGCAATTATCGATCATTCTCAACCAGCAATTGGGAGTGTGGGTGTGGGTTTGTATCCATATCTTATGGGAACCTTTAGCTGTCCTACGGCCATTCTTATGATTGGATCTAGTTTTGGTGGGGCTTCATCCTCGTTGAATTCGGTGTCTTGTTGCACTACCCATATGGAAGATCCTTGGATTCTTCCTCCATCGAGTCCTTCGATTGGACCTATCGAAACATATGTGCCGTTTCCTGCAACAATGGTTGCATATCAAGCAAAACTTGATCAAGTTGCAGAGCCTAGTCCTTCCTCTTTGCGGATGGAGGAGGAGGACCCGTATGTGCTTCCTGCATGGGCAGTTGAGTCCTCTCACGCACATGATTTCCTCGATGATGTTTTTCCATCAGATGAAGCCATTATTGAGGCCATGTATGGAGTTGAGCCACCTTGGGAAGAGCTACATCATCAATCATATTTTCTTCCTGATCTCGACCATATGGAGCATGATGACTTTAGGGAAATTCTTAGCGAGAAGATCGGTAGTCCCGTGGTTCCATTGAGCTCTCCTAGTCAGATGGCCAGTGGGAACATGGTAAATTTATCACCTACTATTCCTATCAATATTTCTCGCGATCCTGGAAAATTTGAGAACGTCTACATTGGCGTGAGTTGTTCCCCTGATGAGATCAAGGAGTATACCGAGCTATTTAAAGAGTTTCGTGACATCTTCGCTTGGTCATACGAAGAAATGCCAGGTATCAACCCTCATATTGTCGAACATGAGATTAATACCTATCCGGATGCGAAGCCGGTTCGACAACGTTTGCGTGCGCTGAATCCTAGAAAAGCACCCGCCATTAAGGTTGATATAGAGAAATTGTTGAAAGCCGATTTTATCTATCCCATTCCCTTGATGGAGTGGGTTTCAAATCCTGTTTCGGTTGATAAGAAGTAGGAAACGATCTGTATATGCACTGATTTCCATGATTGAAATCGTGCGTGTCCTAAGGATAATTTTCCCACACCATTTATTGATTAGATTTTGGATGAGTGTGCAGGAAGCGAGGTATTCTCCTTTATGGACGGTTTTTCCGGATATAATCAAATTCAGATCAAATCTAAGGATCAACATAAGACTACATTAATTTGTCCTTGGGGTACTTTTGCATATCGGAAGATGCCTTTCGGCCTTAAAAACGCTAGATCTACATTTCAGCAGGCTATGACCTTAATTTTCATGATCTCAAAAGGATTATCAAAGTGTATTTGGATGACCTCGCTGCTCATTCTCGTTTGAGAGTGTGTCATCCATACCATTTGAGGTTAGTATTCGAAAGATGCCATCATTATCAAGTTCGGTTGAATCCTCATAAGTGCACCTTTTGCATGACTGTTGGTCGCTTGCTGAGGTTCATCGTATCGAGGGAGGGTATAAGAGTTTATCCCTTAAATGTTGAGGTAATACTTCAATTGTCTCCCCCAGGTAATATTAAACATCTTCAGTGTTTGCAAGGCATGGCAAATTTCTTGTGGATATTCGTAGTTAATTTTGCCAATTTGACTAAAGGTTTTATGCATCTTTTAAAGAAGGATACTCATTTTCTCAGGGATGAGTGAGCCCAGGAGTCCTTTGATGCTCTTAAGCAAGCCTTAGCATCGACCCCCGTGCTTAGTCCACCAGAATATAGCCGTGATTTCTTGATTTATGTGGCCGCGTCCATGGAGACAGTTGGTATGGTTTTGGTTTAGGAGGATGAGGAGCTCCATGAGCATGTCTTATATTATTTGTGCCAAAACCTTATTGATGTAGAAATCCGTTATTCCCATGTGGAGAAACTTGCCTTGGCCACCGTTCATGCGGTTCAGAGATTGAGACATTACATTCTCCTTCGCTGAACTTTGGTTGTAGCTCATATTAATCCGTTTCAGTTCATCCTCACTAGAAGGATGATTGGGGAAAATACAATAAATGGATTGTTATTTTGCAAGAGTTTGATCTCAAATTCATTTCGGCGAAATTGAAGAAATCGTTGATCTTTGCAGAGCTCATATCTGATTTTCCAAGTTTGGAGGAGGAGGAGGTTTATGAGGATATGTTTGTCGATGAGCATATTTTCCTTATCTCATCTTTGGACCCATGGTACAGGGATATCATCATATATTTGCAAATGTTGAAGGTCCCTACTCACCTTTCATGGGATGAGCGATGATGATTACGTCATGTAGATAAGAACTACCTTATAGTGGATAACAATTTGTACAGCCATGGGGTAGATTTCATTTTACGTCGTTGTTTAACCCTTGAGGAGGCTGAGGTTGTGCTGAATGATTTCCATGGAAGGGTGTGTGGTGGTCATTTATCTGGGCTTTCTATAGCCCAAAAAATCTTGAGAGTAGGATATTTTTGGCCGTAGATATTCAAAGATTATGTTAATGCGGTCAAAAAGTGACACCCTTACAAGGTGTTTGCACGCAATATGCGCCCGCACCCTACCCTGTTACATCCTATTATCACCGTCGGTCCCTTCATCAAGTGGGGGCTTGAATTTATGGATTGAAACCCAACTTTGGCTGGGGGGCATCATCATATTATAGTGGCTGTCGATTATTTCATGAAATGGGCAGAGGCTATGCCCAGTAGTAAATCTGACAGTGAGATAGCCATGCATTTCATTTTCAACCAAATTATTACTCAGTTCGGCATTTTGAAAGAGCTTGTCACTGACCATGGTAGGCACTTTCAGAATAGAATGATGGAAGAGTTGGCTTCAAATTTAGGGTATAAGCAGGATCATTCCTCTTCTTATTACCCTCATGCGAATGGATATGTTGAAGCAGTGAATAGATAACTTAAGTCCATTCTACAACGAACCATCGCACAAAGCAAAATGAATTGGCATATCATGTTATATACTGCTTTGTAAGCCTATAGAAACGTGGTTAATACTGCCACTAGTTTCTATCCATATCAGCTTGTGCATGGGGTGGAATCTGTCTTTCCAGTTGAATGCGAAATCCCTTCATTGAATTTAGTTATAGAGATTTTACCAGACACTTCCGCATTGGAGGAGCGTTTAGTTCACTTAGAGCAGCTTGATGAGCAATGTTGAGATGCCTTAGTGGCTCTAGAATTAAATAAGCATCATGTTAAGGTCCAATATGATAAGTCTGCCCGTCCAAGGAGGTTTAGTGAAGGTAATTTGGTCCTTTTGTGGGATTTTGCTAAAGAACCCTTGGGGGCAGGTAAGTTTAATCCCATGTGGCATGGTCTTTACATGGTCAAACGTGTGTTAGAGAAGGGTGCCTATGAGCTAGTGGATTATGAAGGGACAACCTTGGTGAAGCCTAGAAATGGGGTCTATCTTAAAAAATACTATGCATGATCTTCAGCCAGGGCTGATTGTTGTATATTATTGTACAGTTTTTGAGTTGCATAGTTAGGTTTTCTTATGGTGATTGGGTTTGTTCATTAGCTTCCGTTTCTTATGGTAGATGTCGATGGAGTCTTTCCTTTACATAGGATTCACCAATGGTGCTAGCCGTCACACTCAAAACTCAGCTTCGGCTGCTTAGGTGATTTATACTCCTACGGGTCAAGTATTGTCTTCAGGAGGTGTATGTTTACGTCCTTCTTCGAACTATGTTGCTAAATATAGTGTCGTTATTAAGTTATTGTGTGATGTCATTTCACATGGTGTTCTCTCTCTTGAGGTACGTCTTGATTCGCAGTTAGTGGTTTCACAACTTAATGGCTCATATCGTATTAGGGATCCAGTTTTATTATGAAGATTCTTATGTGTGAGATTGCTAGAATGACAATTTGAGAATATAACATACATACATGTTTCAAGAATTTTTAATCAAGTTGCTGACTCATATGCTAACTATGTGTTAGATTGGCATTTGTTTCATATACCATAAGCATATCACAAACATACATTTTTGTACACATGTAAATAAATAATCGATCATCATAAAAGTTTTTCATTAACATCCAAAATGTGACATCATAATACATAAGTGTCATAATACAAAATTGGGGCTTCTGAGCCACCAAAATATAATACACGGTAGTACAAAAAGAAATACTCTCAGGTCTCTATGCCTGTGGAGGAGGAGAAAGATTCTAATCGTGGTAACACACCATGGCTCTAGCCATCCATCGAAATAATTGAACCCATGCCCATGATACACCAACCACTTAGCATTGCATGGCCTCAGGCAAGTCCTCGACTTGTGACATGGGTACCCTGTGTGTCAAGTGTACAAAGTTTGTGTGAATGCTTTGGAGCATCTGCTCCACATCCACACCCATGATGTTGTCTCCTCTTCCCCTCTATCTATGATGAGGGAAACCATTCGGTCCTCGTGGTTCAACATTTGCATACACATGACAGATTGTCACTATGTGTCGTCACACCAAAACATGTCTTTTGAGTTAATATATCAAAAAACACAAAAAAAATTAATAATTCAAAAAACGTAAAGTGGTTTTTGGATTCATTACCTATGTCTCCATGTGCTGCTCCTGGTGGTAGTGGAATGTTTGGATCTCCATGGAAATCTATCCCTGCATAGGGATAGTCATCGATGGCTATGATCTACCTCTGCCACCATGGAAATAAGTCTGCTAGATAGGGGTTAGCCACCCTACCTCCACCCAGTCTGCGCATAATATTTACCCAACGTCATTGGGTCGGGTCTTGAACTCTGTGTGGAGGAATGTCCACTCTAGGGCTTAGCCCCGGTACACCCGCAAAGAAGAACGTGCTCAGTATGCTACCGAAACTGAAGTTTCTCACCCTGCCCATCTTGTAGTCACTAAGCTACTACTTCATGTTTCTCAACAACGTAGTGCTCCAGTCATATACTGTGGGTCTCATACACTCCACTGCATATAAAATCAATGGCCGAGAGGCCTAGTGGATTGAAGCTAAGCTAGCTATCTTGCCGAGTGCCAATAGTATGGCCTTCAGTCCCAACACCTGGATCGAGTTTGTCAGGATTTGACTCCCAACCTTTTCTGTGTCTAGAAAGAAGTACACTGCAATGTACTCATCAATATTCAATCCAACTCCTGGCCTGCGAGATCGGAGATTTACCACCTCTCCTCGTCGGGATAATCCAGTGATAAAGTATATGTCCTCAATCTCTATACTGAGTGACATCCCTTCAATGTGAAAATACTCAGAGTTTGGATCCCAGTTGTTGTACAAGAATAAATACCTTATCACCAAAGGTCTGGGGTTACCAACATACTCAATAAACTTGCAGACAATCGACTCTAGAGTGCAGTAAAGAAAATAGGAGGATGGGAAAGACTCACCCAATACACGATGATTGATCCTAGCTTGTCGTCTTCTGCTCTGCTTCTCCTCCAAAGTCTTCAGGGATGCTTTCTCCTTCACCTGTCAAGGATCAATATTCCAAATACAAGATGATTCATATATATAAACAGGTTAGATAAATCATATACAGGATGCTGAAACATAAACATTTATCAAACCACAATACATGAGATACATTCAAGACACAATATGGAAGAAGGATTCTCTTTATTAACAATAATGGAAAGAGTTCAGATTACAACCCAACGCCTGAGACAAGGAATCCTCTGCAGCCAAAGGATTCTGAGTTCCACTGCTCCAAAGAAATCTATATAAAGTCAACCAGCATAAATTTGCTCTCCAAGTGTATATATCTAACACCCTCCCCAAGGCCTGTATTTATAGTTGGTGAAACAAGACAGTTTCGAAGGTTAAGGAGGTTGAGACAGTTAATGAGATTAAGGTAAATGGCTTAACTAATCTCAAGTAATCACGTGTTTTTATTTTTAATGTCAAAGGTAAGTATCCGCGAGTATCAAGACTAGCAACTCGCGTATGATCTGCGAGTTGCTCTAAAGGCAGCCCGCGTATACATAAATACGTGACATGCAGCAACCGAGACTCGCGTATGACACGCGAGTTGCATATATAAAGAGTCGCGTATATGACTTAACATAGCAAAAGGGTAAAAATAACCAGCTGGATGGATGATGAATGTAGTTCATAATAAGCCCATCTATAGTGTTTTGGGCAACCCTCAATCCATAGATGTCCTTTTGTGTGCCAACATGAGGGATGTCGGTACTCGGACGGAGAGGTGCCATTCAGGTGGATAACAGATGCCCCCTAATGTGTGAGGTCAGAGGGAAATGATCGCCGAAATACATTATAATCTTTATCTTTGGAGAACTCAAAAATCCAATGGAGCAGAGAGAGTACCTGAAACAAATACATAGTAATGTCATATACAAAGTTACATCTGAGGATGCTATGTTCAATTTACTGGAACACTAGCTCCTTTACAATATTTGAGTACATCATATGACACGGGTATGAAAACCACGTATATTACAAAGGTGGATCGAAGCCACAATATACAATAATGATGAGTCTTCAAAGATCTGGAAGCTGTGTATATAGATAGAACATAATCTTGCAAAACTTAGTCCATAGGTGAGGAACTAAGGTCTTCATAAAGGATCCCAAAGAACCAGTAAAATACAAGCCATGTGAATAAGGGTAAGCTGAAGTCGAACATGGAAAAGATTCAAGAGTTTGTCAATCAATAGATGATAATCGACAACTAAAGCAAAGGAATCCACCAATGATGAAATTGAATCCTGAGGTACAAATGTCAAAACTCTAGGTCTTCGTCATCAGGAAGTACTGAAACAGAACCATGCTATGATAAGGAAGGCAATAGATCCTCCAACGGATCACAAGAGTGACTAGGAACTGGGCAAAAGAAGGGAGACACAATAGATAATAGATATAACAATGATGGGATCATGCTATAGATCAGACATTGGGTATAGTCCTTGAACAATGAGCACAACATAGAGATGACCCAAGGTAGTGGTTAACTTATAGATAGAACAACTAGACCTATCTGTCATGTAGGAAACATGATCAAATTCCCCAGGTATAACAGACAAGAGGAGGAGTAAGAAACTCAAGGTAATAGCTGAACGGAAAAGTAATCACTGAAACATGGATATCGAAAAACAAAGAGTGCTATGTTCAAGGAGGACATGCTGCCATTATTGAAAACAAGAGAAAACTTCTTCCTTACCTTCCCTGTTAAATTTTAATGAGTCCAGGAAATTCAACTCAGTTCTCTCTTCATTTTTTAACAAGCTTGAAGAGATGGGAAAATAATGCTTGATAGTGTCACTGATTCATGGATTTAATGAGCCCGAACTAGTACATGCATAGCCGGTGTTTTCACATTTAGAGAGTCTGAAAACTCCAAAGAAGACTCCAGGGGGGTACTTTTTCATCCAATTTAGTCTCCTGAGGCCGAAAAAGTATAAAACATACCACAAAAGAACTCTCTTAACTTCCGAAGAAGAAAAGGTGAACCTTTTTTGTACTTTAGTCAGGGAGGTCCGAAAAAGGTTAAATTACCGCCTACCCAACGCTTCTTCCAGAACAACAAAATAGCTTGAGTTTTACGAGTGTGAAGGAAAGCAAGATCACTCGAAAAGACCCATTTGGTTACGAGAAATGGGGCTTACAACAATAAACTTGTTGCTTTGTTCTTAAGTGTTTAACAAGCATGACAAAGACACAAAGTACACTCGGAATCTTTTTCATGTTTGGGTCCAGAGCACGAAAAAGAGAAAACTAAGCTCAAACTGGGTGTTCCTTTTCTGTAAATTTAGTCCCTTAGGTCCGGAAAAGTGATAAACCTATAATTGAGAATAATCTTCTCAATTCAAAAGAAAAGAGAGTGATCCTTTCTCGTATTATTCCACATGGTCTGAGAAAGAGATAACCTACCACCAATGCGGATGCCCTCTCACATATTCTTAACGAGCTTGAACGGATGAGTTAACTCGGTAGTCAAGTCTATTTTGAATGAGTCAGACCTGGGCCTAAAGAAACTCCATAAGGATGGGGAGTCCTATAAAGGGATAGCTTGTAAAAAGAGATTCAAAAGAAACTCTATTTGGCGTGAAAAATAGCTAAGAGGATACCCCTGAACCTGGAACAGATGCGGCATGAGTACCAAAGGATGACATAGGCATATAATAAAGATACTCATGAAAAAGGGTCCTAGCCACAGAAGAACAATGGTAAAAAACAAGGGACTAATGGCTTAGAATACCATAGTCCGTGGCAAAATGTTGAATGCTAAGGTTAATGTGGATTAAATAAAGATGCTAAAATGTATTGGAAATTACAAAACCACCCTATTGGAGCAACAACACCTTGTAAAGATGAAAAACCTGTTCCAAAGCACAAAGAAGTATGGTATTAGTTGATTTTCATTTCAAACTATAGAAAAAGACCCACTTTAAGAAATATAATTTCTATAAATAGTTTGAAAATTAAAACAAAACTCACCATTTGAACTTTTGAGCCATAAAAAGCAAGTTTTACCTTCTACCTTTGTTCGATCATTGTGAACAATTGGATCGACGAAATCAAAATCCGCCAGTTGCAGGTAAGCCTACACCCTAAGCTCTTCATTTTGATCCAAGCAATTGTTAAATTTGAGTTTGAATTCCATATTTAAAAGTGTCCTGAACTGTAGCATGGCGCATCCGTGGGTTGCTGATATGGAAACTCGCAGATACACATTATATACGCGGGTTGCCTAATTAGACAGTTGCGTATAGTACGCAACTTGTCTAATTAGACAGTCACGTATGTTGCACAAAGGATATAAGGTTTAAAATAGACAAAAAATTTTGAATTTTGGTATGGAATAACTGAATCAAAATACTTGTATTTGCTAGGTAAAATATGGTTCTAGAATGGAGGGAAAGGGAGCACGAAATAATGGACCAAGAGGCACTCCAAAGCACGCCTACCATACATGCATTACGCACAAGCGGGCTACTAAAATTCTTTTGTACATCGCCCATGTGGGCCAATGTCCACATACTTGAGTTCATGGTCAATTATTGGGATCATGAGTTGGGGATGTTCAACTTACAAGGTGAAACCTTAGAGCTTACCACTGAAGACATATATTTCATTACCGGGTTATCATGACGAGGGGTGCCGGTGAACTTGGAGGGCACTGGCAGGGGCGGTGACCCCTTAAGTGTCCAAAACTATGTAGATGTGTTTTGTACACCAAGAAATCAAAGAAGAGGAACTAGTGTTCCAGTTGCAGAAATATGAGATTTTACCCTCCAGGTATTAGCTAGCACCATTGTGAGAATATCAAGATCCTCATCTATACATTTGGCCACAAGGAACCAAATGAGGTTGGCAGTTGACTGTTTTAGAGGTGCTCTCTATGATTGGTGCTCGGGAGTTTCCACCA
This sequence comes from Pseudotsuga menziesii, assembly GCA_001517045.1. Classification (NCBI taxonomy): domain Eukaryota; kingdom Viridiplantae; phylum Streptophyta; class Pinopsida; order Pinales; family Pinaceae; genus Pseudotsuga; species Pseudotsuga menziesii. The sequence continues at coordinate 476,373 of LPNX010057280.1, read as the reverse complement.
TCATGAGGAGACAACTATCCGACTGCAAGAGGGGAAGGCGGAAAAACTTTGGCTATGCAAGCATATTGGTGGCCTTCTTCTTCGAGAGTACCAGCATTGAGCCCTGCTATACCGCTACCGATCAGATCTCCACGTCAGCCGAGGCTGAGCAGGTGGGGAGATATATTCCTGCGTCAAGGAGGAGGAGACTCGGTACACAATGTCTATGATGATGATTTTTATACATGGTGGGAATGACAGCTGCCGGCATTGGAGCAGTTTCCATACACCGGGATGGACTTCCGAGGTGGCCCCGACCTTGTCCTCCCTCCAGGAGGAGCATGGGGAGAGCTAGGTAAGTAATTTTTAATTTTTATCTTTTTCAATTTTTTATGAATTTTAGAATGATAGATATATACATATGTACAAGTCTTAACCCTATTCATGTGTCAAAATGCAGATATTGGACCAGTCCGCCCTGAAGGGCACCCTTGCATGTTTGTTTGTCCTGTCGTGGGAGAGGATCCAGGATTGATCAGGGTACTAGAGGGAAAGATGGCCAGGATGACCCAACGAGTACCTACTATGCGGATTGGGCATATCCCTACAGCCATGCAGGAGTTTGTTATGGGGGTTCCACCGGTTTGGCTACGTCTTTTCAGACGAGTAGTTAGAGCAATGCTCATATACATAGATGCGGTGGAGGCTGCCGAAGTTGAGGAGGCTGAGGAAGCTAGAGTGCAGAGGGATCATGGGGACCAAGGAGGTCCTAGTGACCAGGGTGGTCCAGCGTAGACCTAGGGTGTTTTGATGGACTATGATCCACATTTTTGTACATTTTGTATATGACGGGATCAGACTTGACCTATCTACAGACAAATATTTTACATATATATATATTGTTCTTGGTTGTCAGTTTATTTACAAGTGTTTTTATATGTTTGCTGTACAATTTTATAAAATGTGTGTGAGATGCCAATCCAAAATGTAATTAGCATATGCATTAGTCAATTAATTTTGGTTTTGTGGAATATGATTGAAAGTAATAACCTCAAAATGTCTTTCCAATAAACGAATTTGCATGAACTGACGTAATAAGATAGGATTTCGTACTTGATAAGCTCGATTGAGCTGGGAAACCACCAACTGAGAACCAAATGGACCTTAATCTCGGTGATGCCATGTGACAAAGCATCCCATAGGAGCTCAATTATAGCCCTATACTCAACAACATTATTAGAAGCAGGAACTAGACAAGCGCCTCCCGCGACAACATGTTGTCCTGAGGGAGAATAGATAACCCAAGCTGTTGAGGCTAGGTTACAAGTGTGACAGCTGGCGCCATCAGCGAATCCTAAATACCTTTTAGAAGACATCTGTAACAACCAACAGATAGTATAAAAAACAAAACTGACAACCTAATGTACATAAAAATACATACAAATAAAAATACAAGAAAAAGTGTTATGCCTAAGCATAGTACTTCTTCAGGTAGAGCCCATTTATAGGCTCAGGCAGCTTATTCCAATCGAAATCAACCAACTCATATGCGCCCTTAATACTTTCGATACGATATAAGGTCCTAACCACATAGCCTTGAATTTTCCTGCCCCCAGAGTTTCTTTATCTTGGTCCCAAAGAAAGACAAGTTTTGACCCTATTTTTATTAGCCTGATTAGCAGTCAGCGCATCTCTACGCCGTTCATCAAGGTGTTGTAAATGTACCAGATGTTCCTCAAGCTCATTTGTATCAAGTAACACATGAATGGCTATATTTAAAGACGGGATTTCACATTCAATCGGAGTAACTGCTTCCACCCCATGAACGAGTTGGAAAGGGGAGAAACCCGTAGTAGTCTTTACGTTAGTTCGGTAGGCCCAAAGAGCAGGATATAACATGATGTGCTAGTTAGAACGGGCTGCATCAATTGTACGTTTAAGGATAGTCTTTAAAGTCTTGTTGACAACCTCAACCTGACCATTTGCTTGTGGATAGTATGGAGAAGAATGTTCTTGTCTGAATCCGAGCATAGTAGTCAGTTCCGTCATCATCGAATTTTGAAAATGACTGCCATGGTCAGTGACAATCACTTTGGGTATACCAAACCGTGCTATAATCTGATTGAATACAAATAAAGCTGTTGTTTCCCCATTGGCTTTAAAAGTAGGCATTGCCTCTGCCCATTTCATAAAATAGTCAACAACAACAATGATGTATTTATGCCCCCCAGCCGAGGCTGGGTTGCATGTCATGTAATCAATCCCCCATTTCATGAAGGGGCCTACCGAGAAAATGGGAAATATGGGAGTAGGATGTGACCGCATCTTCCTAGTGTAAAGCTGACATGGATGACAGCGCTTCACTGCTTCCACACAATATTTAAAGATCATGGGCCAGAAATAACCGGCACGCAATATCTTCTGGGCTGTTGCTAACCCAGATAAATGACCCCCACATGCTCCGCTATGGGAATCATTTAGGACAATCTCCACTTCCTCATGAGTAAGGCAACGACGCAAAATGGAATCTACCCCTCGTCGATATAATGTATCTCCTATAATGAGGTAGTTCTTGGCATGAAGGCGTAACTTACGTCGTTCCTCCCTTGAGGAAGCTGCAGGATACTTCAAATTCTGGAGATATATAAGAATATCTCTATAACAAGGATCAGAGGTGGATATCAGGAAGATGTGCTCATCTGGGAATGTGTCATCCTCAACCACTACATCTTCTTCAGTAGGAAATTCTGCTATAAGTTCAGCAAAAACTAAGGACTTCTTAGACTTAGCGGACTGGAAATTCAAGTCAAACTCTTGGAGAATGACTATCCATTTGTTAAATTCCCCCCCAACAATCCGTCGGGATAAAAAATATTGGAAAGGATTCACATCCGCCACTACCGTGGTGGTCCTAGGTAAAATGTAGTGACGTAACCTCTGCACAGCATAAGCAGCTGCTAAGGCTAATTTCTCAACGTGGGAGTATCTAAGTTCGGGTCCAGCCAAAGAATGGCTAAGATAATAAAGGACATTCTCTACAAGATTATCGTCCTCCTGGACTTGTACTACCCCAATGGTCGATTCCGACGCAACCAGATATAATATAAAATCCCTAGAATAATCCGGTGGACGTAATAAGGGTGCTGACAACAAAGATTTTTTCAATGCCTCGAATGCAAGTTGTGCGGTTTCATCCCATACAAATGGGGTTTCCTATTTGAGCAGTCGCATGAAACCCTTAGTAATCTTGGCATAATTAACAATAAAACGTCGAAGGAAATTAGACTTTCCTTCCAGGCTTTGAAGTTGCCTGAGAGAACGAGGAGGAGGCAGATTTACAATAGCCTCAACTTTCAAAGGATCCACCTGGATGCCTCTACTAGAGACTATGAATCAGAGTAATCTTCCTGACTCGACGCAGAATACACACTTGTGGGGATTCAAGCGAATTTTATAATATCTGCATCTTTCAAATATCAACCGTAAATGATCTGGATGTTGAATCCTCTTACGAGAATGTGCGGGCAGATCATCAAGGTATGGTTCAACAATGGATTTAATGTCATGAAAATCAAATTTCATAGCCCATTGAAAGGTTTCCCCAGCATTTTTCAATCCAAAGGGCATTTTCTTGTATGCGAAGGTACCCCAAGGACAAATGAAAGAAGTTTTATGTTGGTCTTCCGATTTTATTTGAATTTGATTGTATCCAGAGAAACCATCCATAAACAAAAACACCCCACTTCCCGCACAGGCATCTGTGATATGGTCTATAAATGGTGTGGGATAGTTGTCCTTAGGATAGGCTTTATTGAGGTCTCTAAAGTTTGTACAAATGTGGATAGTCCCTTGATTTTTATCAACAGGAATAGGGTTGGATACCCATTCATTCAAAGCTATGGGATATATAAAACCAGCCTTCAATAGCTTTTCAACTTCAGCTTTCATAGCCACCGCTTTACGTGGGTTCACGGGTCTTAATTTTTGTCGAATTGGCTTGGCATCAGGATATGTTCAGATTTCATGTTCAACAATCGATGGATCTATGCCTGGCATCTCCTCATATGACTAGGCAAATACATCGCAGAATTCCTTAAAAAGGGCAGTATAGATGGAAATCTCTTCAAGAGAGCAGTTTTCACCTATATATATGTTTTCCACGACATCAGGGTTTACAGAGATGTTAATAGGTATAGTAGTGGAAACATTTTCCATATTCCCCTCTGCAAACATTCCTTCCCTAGGAAAAGGGTTGATAGGTGTATCAACATCTTCTGATAGTCTCACGCGAAACTCTTGGTTTTCTATTCTGCTTAGCTCTGGAAGAAAATAGGATCGATGATGAAGATCCTCACAAATATTATCACGTCCACTCATGGCTTCCAGAATAGCTTCATCGAAAGGTAAAACCATATCTAACCAATCTATAGAATGCGAATAGTTTTCCGCCCATACGGGCAAATAGACTTCTTCCAGATCATCCGAGACTGTTAGAGGATCTGGAATGGGATCAACAGTGGCTTGAGTGATAGCTTGATAAGCAACCTCCACTGCCGATAGGGCCACTTCCGGTTCATGGGGGGTTGGGAGAACCCAAGGATCAGTCCTATCAACAACTGTAGAGATGGAATTCCCCACACTAGTAGAACCAATATAATTAACCGAGGCTGGAAGATCAAATGTGCCCATCAGTGATGTGTACATTCCAGCCCCCAAGCTCTGTACAGTAGGTTTGACCTGATCAACCAATGGTACAGCGGACTCATTAGATTCTAAACAACCTTTTGGGTAAAATCAAGTTGGTGAATAGTAACCAACTTGCCCTCATGTGGAAAAACCACTACACGAAAGACGACCGACGCAACATCGGACATCGCATAAGTCCAGTTCCTTCCCAGAAGCAAATTGTAGTCCAAAGGAGCATCAATCACTTCTACTTCAACAGACATTGCTTTTCCTGCCAACTTAATTTCGAAAGCCGGCAGGATACCATGTGGATGGAAGGATCTTCCATCAAAAGCAGTAAGCAAAGTGTTTGATGGGACTAGCTCTGGGGATCCAAGAGATTTCCACCAGGCCAAGGACATAACACATGTAGAAGCACCCTCATCAACAACTGCCCTTCCAATGGTCTTACCACCATGGACGGCATCTATTGATAAGGGTACATGGTAAGGCAGGCAAATTTTAACATCGAACAAATGAAACTTCGCCGTGAGACTCGAAGAGTCCATGCTTCCTAAAGCTGCTAAGAGAGCATCCCGCTGGGCAGGACAACTCTATAACACATCTAAAGCTGACATTGCACATGGATTCTGGGCTAAATCTTCAACCACGGAGTAGTTTGAAGTAGCCCTAGCATTAGGGTTATGCAAGGTATTCTTGAAGACACCTTTTGGTATCTTCGGCATAGTTTCAGAAGGCTTCTTTATTGTGAGAGGGTTCGAAGTTTCACCTACAGCTTTACCCTTCTCAAGAGTCTCTTTCTCATAATCTTTGTTCCTTATCTACAACAAAGTCAAAGATTGAACCATGTTGATATAGTTTGGGTCAGGGGTAGTTTGAGTGCCCTTTGCTGTATTAGAAGCTGAAGCAGAGTTCTGTCCTTGGGGAAAAGGATCCTTCAGGACAGCCGGTTGTTGAGCTTTAAGCAGCTTCTGGGCTTGATCCATAAGGGGACAAAGGTGAGTAAGGTGGTCCTCTTGGCACAACTTACAAGGGAACTTGACCTTCTTCTTTTATTTTTTTCCCCCATCAACATTGTTCACGGGATTTTGCTTGTTTTGATTTCCCTCTCCCTTCTTGCCTTTCTTTTTCTTCCTGTCGGGTTGCTGATTGCCCTTCTGAGAGGTTTGTGCAAAAAAAATTTCACTCTGGGGGGAGGGGGCAGCCTTTTCTACCTCTGCTGTAGATTGTTTGATGGACAACTGATGAAGTTGCTTAGTAAAATATTCTATGGTGGGAGAGTTAACAGACCCAACCACACCATCAGCATGGGGTCCAGGCTTAGGCTTCTCCGCATCGTGCGAAGGCCTCGGTGCCTCAGGGATAATCTCATATAAGATCCGAGATTGTGAATAAATCAAATCCAACTGCTGGGCCCTGAGAATGGCTTCTTCTTCATTCGTCACTCCTGAGGTTGATACGTCCTTAGATATGTATGGCAACAGAGATTTAAGGAACCACTCTAAAAGGAAATCAGGAGGGATAGTGGCTTTTATAAGGCTCTTTCACCTCCTCCACTCTTGGATATGATCCAAGATGTGGGTAGCCTTGTTTTTCCTAAAAGTAGACAACAAGTCCGTTCCGAAATCATATCGGACCGGAAGCTGAAAGTGGATAAGAAATGCATTAGCCAAGTCCCAGAAACTACTGAAAGCAGCAGAAGGCAATTCAATATACCATTTTGCCACTGTACCTGTTAAGGTTCTCTGGAATAGCCTCAACCTTACTGAATCTTCATTCAACGAATTTGAAGAACACCATAAATGGAATGTGGTGGCATGAGCCCCAGGATCTTCACCAGTTTTTCCTTTGAACTTAGGGATGTCCGATGGAAATTTGGTGGGAACAGGTGGCCACAAGGGGTCATGCCTCACCGGGTCATTCATCATTTTTGATAAATCTGGCAAGTTTAAAGTTGCCAGGAATGGAAGTTTGGGTCGAACCGGGGAACTAAATGTGCCATATTGGGGATTAGAGGGACCTGCCCCCGAATGCCCATGGGTAAAAGTGGGGTTTCCCCTTGCCACCACTTGCGAAGTGGGAAGATCTCTCTGAAACAGATTCCATCCGTAAGCCATAGGATTGTGTGTGGGAGGTGCAGTGTAAGAAGTTCGGGCCGTCCCCATAGAAACAAGGGTCTGAAAGATAGGAGCCCAAATCCCTCCACTGAACAATGAAAAGGGAGATCTCGTGAACGGGACCGAAATGTGAGTTTGGAAACTTTGCCCATAAGAGGCGTTGTTTCCAAACTACACTCCTACATAGGAAGGAGATGGACCGACGTATGGACTGGATGGGGGAATAAGTCCCCCATTCCAAGGAAATCCTTGGACAAACGCCGAGGATCCTACCGGACCACTCTGGGTAGTATATGGAAAGGAAGAAGGAATAGTAGGTATACTGGGGATCCCAGTAACCATGTCACCAGAAGTACCTGCTAGTTTTGAGTGAACCGGTGGCTGAACCACCTAGCTCACTAGAGTCAAAGGTATAGAAGGTATACTAGATCTGGGGGCACTTACCAGGGGAGGTAGTACCCCTTCAACCGAAACGGCTGAGGTGAACACAAAAGGACTTTCTTCCACAGAAGACATGATCCTACCCATAGGGACACCTAATACAGGTGAATCAAAAGGTCTAACCTGAACGATCACAGGATCGTTTAAATCAGTCAAGGGGGTGTTAAAGTTTCTTGCAAACTCGTCAGTCTGCAATTCTTCTATCTCAACTGTATCAAGATCAAAATGGTTATCTATCAGTTCTGGTTCACCAAGAACTTCACTTATTCCTACTGGTTCAAATGAACCATCTGTGTCCAATCCCCGCCTTTGGGGTAGAGGTGGAGGCTCCAATGTGGTGAGAGGAGGAAGGTTTCTCAACCTTCTTAACCTTCTAGGAGGTTGGTCCTCCACGATTGAAAATTTAACAAATCACACCCTAAGACCAACTAAACACAGGAAAAACCACAGAGCATACACTATAAAAATACTAAAGCCTCAAGCAATCAAACAAGGGTAAAAGATATACTTTCCCGAAGAAAGATGATGAATGATTACTTGGCGTCCTTGAAGTGGTTCTTAGACACAAGTGGAGGAATCACCCAACCACCCTCCTACACTTTCAAAAAGGGTTACCTTCCAAGCCCGTTCAAGGTGAACCAGAAATAGCCTTACGGTTTACCTAGGTATGAACCCTAAAAGACAAGAGACTAAAGGCTACCTTAGCTATACCAACAATCTGGGGGGACAGTCGCAAGCCTGACTCGTACGCATGGGCAGGATAGCTGAGCCTGAAACTCTGTCTAGGACAGAATCCCCAGATGCGTAAAATTCCTGATCTATGCTTTGACAAGGATTTAGAGGGTTATCTCCTCTATCCAAGCCTCCACGCGGCCTCGTGCTTGACTCCCATTTGAGAGGAGCTTCCCAGATACAGTCGATAAAGTCAAGGATTTACCTAAACAAAGGTCCACTACAACTGAGTTTTATAACTTGCAGGAAGTTTACACTTCCTAGCCCATAAGTCTAGCCTAAGCTAGTAGGTGAAAGGCCCCTAAAAACAAAAATTACTAGTAAATTTTAATTATGCGTTCATTTTAAAGGGTTGTTTCTTACTCAGAAGGAAATGGAGTGCTGTACTTATGGTGTTTTTGACTCAATAAGAAGTAAATGAAAGTAAAGGTGTATTCAAAGCAAATTACTACTATTTAAAACAAACTTTTTTTCTTTTTGCAAATATATATTGATGAATTAAACGCAAATGATAAAAGAAACTAAGCCTATGCTTTTTGTAGCTTTTGAGATTAATATTTTTAAACTCAAATAAACACTACTTATGCAAAAAGCCAAATGCAAAATCTTGATAATGTTTTCTTTTCACTTTTAAAAATACTCAAACTCTACTTTGCACCTAAAATGCACTATACTTGAGTAAACTTGGAATTAATGAACTGTATAAAACCAACAAACTGAAGTAAAGCAGGCTGACAGAACCAAGAAACAACCAACAAAGGCAGACTAGGAACGCTAGCTTGGGTGTACACAATGAAAAAAATCACTGTAGACTTACAAAAGCAAGTGACAAACCAACCAATATCGAAAGATAGACTGGAAAAACAAAGCCCAAGACCCTGATCACTGATCCGGACAAAGACACTTCAACCTATAACCCAAACAGGCCAAGCTACTTCAGCATGCAAACAGAAAATAATCCAAGCAAAAGAGACTCAAGGGCTTTCGAAAAAGCACAAAGTGTGATCACCAACAGGTCTTCAAACAGACATCACAACATTTATAAAGAAAGTCTACACAGAAACAGGAAATACACACAGAGAGCGACAAGCAAACCCAATCCTAAAAATTCCTATTTCCAGGCTTATACGTGACTGTATAGAAGGGAAACTCGCGTATTATACGTGACTGTCCAGTAGAGCAACCCACGGATGCAAACCTCTATACGCGACTATGAAGAAGAGAAACCCATGTATAGGTACAAAAGTTTTCTCAAAAACTAAGAAAAATCCACAAGACTTTCAAACACTGTGACAAGTATGAACCAGGATAAAAGACCACACACAGACTTCAAAACAAAGACTGGTCAGGGGTGAAAGAAACAACCTACATCAGTCTGGGCTCCCCAGCGGAGTCGCCAGGTCTGTTGTACAGGAATAAAAACCTTATAACCGAAGGTCTGGGGTTACCAACATACTGAATAAACTTGTAGACAATTGACTCTAGAGTGCAGTAAAGGAAATAGGAGGATGGGAAAGACTCACCCGATACACGACGGTTGATCCTAGCTTGTCCTCTTCTGCTCTGCTTCTCCTCCAAGGTCTTCATGGATGCTTTCTCCTTCACCTGTCAAGGATCAATCTTCCAAATACAAGATGATTCATATATATAAACAGGTTAGATAAATCATATACAGGATGCTGAAACATAAACATTTATCAAACCACAATACATGAGATACATTCAAGACACAATATGGAAGAAGGATTCTCTTTATTAACAATAATGGAAAGTGTTCAGATTACAACCCAACGCTTGAGACAATGACTCCTCTGCAGCCAAAGGATTCTGAGTTCCACTGCTCCAAAGACTTCTGTATAAAGTCCACCAGCATAACTTTGCTCTCCAAGTGTCTATATCTAACACCCTCCCCAAGGCCTGTATTTATAGTTGGTGAAATAAGACAGTTTCGAAGGTTGAGGAGGTTGAGACAGTTAATGAGATTAAGGTAAATGGCTTATCTAATCTCAAGTAATCACGTGTTTTTATTTTTAATGTCAAAGGTAAGTATTCGTGGGTATCAATACTAGAAACTCACGTATGATCCGCGAGTTGCTCTAAAGGAAACCCGCGTATACATTTATACATGACATGCAACAACCGAGACTTGCGTATGACACACGAGTTGCATATATAAAGAGTCGCGTATATGACTTAACATAGCAAAAGGGTAAAAATAACCAGCTGGATGGATGATGAATGTAGTTCATAATAAGCCCATCTATAGTGTTTTGGGCAACCCTCAATCCATAGATGTCCTTTTGTGTGCCAACATGAGGGATGTCGGTACTCAGACGGAGAGGTGCCATTCAGGTGGATAACACCAGTAATCCACTAGCATCTGCAGGAGTCTTGGTTTGGCCTTCAAGCTACCAAGACACCAAAACTTATACAAGCCGCATGCACACAAAGCTTGTTGGGCCATTAAGTCACCTTTCACTACCTCTTATACATCACCGTGTTCCCTCTCTCTCCATTCTAGAACCATTGTGCATAGAAAACAAGATTTTTGCTTTGTATTTGCCTTAGAAATCCTCATTTGTGGCCGCATACATGACTGTTTGCAAAACAACCGCATATGTACGCGGTTTTGGGCAGTTTTTCCACGTATGGCCAGCCCTATACACGGAAAAACGCCCGATACCCACGTGGGCTGAAACACATACTTTAGGATGGCATAAAAAATGAATTAGACCATGAAAATTGAAAAATTTTACATGAAATAGGAAGAGGAGGACATGAGGAGTTACCTGGAACAAATAGTGTCGAATTTCGCCGGACGATGCTCCCGGAATTCAAGTTGGAAGTTTTGAGCTCAAATGGGTAAAAATATCAAATGATATGGAATTTTTGAATTTTTTACTATTTATAGAAAAATTTTGAAAATTTTTACCCACTTTCTATAGTTTTGACCATTTCTGACCATTTTGGACTATTTTGATGATGTAGGAGTCCGTTTTGAGTGCGGTTTGACCGTGGTTTTGTCCCGTTCATGTCAATTTAAGGTATTATGTCTAAAATAGCATATAGGTTAGGTTTCACCTCCATTTTCACTTTGCATGACCTTACGACCATTTCATTATAACCTTAGGTACAAACCCATTCTATCTTATCGCGGAACCTTCTTGTTGCTTTTAGAAGTGACATGATGTGAATGGTAGAGCTTGACCATACATGGGTACCCTAGTTAGCTCATATTTTGCATTTGGGTCCCATGCCGACATTTTTTCTGTAGGGTGTGGGAGTCCTTTGTATAGTATCGCCATGTCTTTGCGCAAGAGCCTCATACTCCTTTTGATATTTTTGCTGGACTTTTCCCTAGGACTTCCTTATGTCAAGTTGTAATTGTATTATCATGAGTTTTTTCTACCTTATTGAGCCTTATGTCGGCTTCCCTAACTTTGACTATCAGCCATATAGCCCGAGCTTGTCTCATGTCTAGCCATGTAGAGCCATTTTATATATCTTTTGCATCTTGATTCCCCATTTTTTCTGGGAGGGGACTTTCCCTCAAGTGTCGTTATCCTGCACATGTTTCCTTGAATTGAGCATAGGTATGTTCCACTGCTTGGAACTAGTTTGGTTTCTCCTTGACACTCATATCCTCCTATTCTATAACTATAAAGCACTTTTATTCTTTTTTAAGCTTTTCAAAATATTTGAAAAAGTCCAAAAAAAAAATCAAAAAACCAAAAAGTTGGACAGGAAAAGATGTTATCTTTGGTTGCATCCAAGTCGTGTCACCTTCAAATAGAGCACTGTATATCACATCCGTTGGTTGGTTTAATAGTTTGACTTTAGGAGCTGTACTCGTTTCTCTGAGTTTATCTCCACCGACTGGTTAAGTTTCCAGTCCCTAGGGAGCCTCTATCGATGCCTCCTATGTCGCAGAGATGTCCTAGTTTTTTATATCGAGTCTATGCTACCTGCATTCAGTCACCATTGGCCTTTATGCTCTTGTTCGAAGGAAGTTGTATCCTAAGTCAGTCATTCATCAGTTTTCTTGACTTTGCATGTCGACCATTCCCGGTACTATTATTGGTTCATGCACATTATGATCGAGTCCTTCCACATTATATAGCTTTGCTGAGTACCTCTTGTTGGATGATGGGGGATGCCTTAATGCCTTCCTTCTGATAGATTTCATCCCATCAACTTCAGATCATTTATTCTGGGATAGGATTCTAGAGTCATTTTGAGTGCCTTGAGACTTGTAGGCATCAGTGGAAGGTTCTCTCACCATTGACAGTTTTGGGAATACATCAATGTCCCCTGATCGATGGATTCTTTCAAGTGTTTGACCTCAACACATTTATTCACACTTGATAGTTTGCACTCTAGTACCTTGATTCCCATTTTCATTATCAGTGAGTGATCTCATGTCTGTTAACGGTATACATCAATGACTGGTAATCAGATGATGGACTACTATGTTTGACCTCGACACCTTTATTCACATAGTAGGACATGCAATCGTAGCGGATTGTGTAGAAGACTTTCCAAATTGGCGGCATTCCAGATATGCTACCTTCTTGATCATGCCAGTGTTCATGAGATTTCAGCTCTCGTGACTTGATTCCAGTGTGTGTCAAATATCTTCAGCCATTATGGAGATCTTGATCCATTATATATCTTCATCTTTCATGGAGATCATGATCCTTTGTATATCCTCATCATGGAGATTCGGATATATCTATATTGTACGTGGCGATGACCACACATGTCATATTTTGTATCATGCCTATTCATGGCCATTGTACTCTTATGTATCTGGGACTGTTGTATGTACTTGCATTCATATGCAGAGATATTTGTATTGTATTATTGGATGGATGGTTCTTCCACCTGGTTCTTCATCACTCCACTTCTGGGATGGACTTATAATGTATTTTGGCCATCGGATCACCCCTTTGACCTCACACATTAGGGGGCATCTGTTGCAGCTGATTTTACCACACATGGTAGATCACATATTTATGGCCTTCCCTATCCCTCTGCAGAATATTTGGACCCCATGGACCATTTTGTACCTTTGGTGTTTCCAATATAATCCCTAAAAACATGCATTATTTTCCATTCATGACTTTTAAACCCATTCTCACATATATATGTGGATATGACCCCTAAACCCACGTACATAGGGATGTGTACAAAAGGATAAATAGTTTTGGAGTATTCCTTGATGTGGATCCGAGTCATTTGTCTCTTAGCCTTCCATATCCCTTGTGATCGCCCAGATTTGACCTTCCATTACCCCATTGAAGCACTATAGAAGGAACCCTTTGGATACATTGAAGGAAGAGGAATTGAAGAGCAAGAAAACTATAGTCCATTGAGGCCGAAGCTTGATTATACTTGATTCTGCATCCATTTATCCCTTGGAGCACTTTGTGTTCTTCCCAAGCTTTCCTTTGCTTGTGAACTTTCTATCGAGAGATAAAGTATTGAGGTGGTGGAGGCCCAGGTGGAGGACTCAGTTTCTCCGGTTCGTAGACATGCCGACAAAGGTTGGCATTCTTGTAATATTTGATTTATATTAGTAGAAATATCTTTTCCTATCCAATGATCTGCATTTAAATGAATATTCAATCCATGGATGCTTTTAATTTCATATACATTATTGATTATATATGCTAGAGCAGGTCTAACACAATTATATAGCATGCTTTTGTTGTTTGCTGATTGTTGAGAGAGCAAATTGCTAACACAAGCGGGATTGGAAAAGCTCAATGGGGATCTACATCAACCATCCGGAATAAGGTATGTTTCAAGATCCTTTAGTGTTATATGTTTTATTCCTCTTGCATATGGGAAGGGATTGATTTATGTGGTTACTCTGTCTGTTGTGGTACCCCAAGCCATAGGAAGTTTTCTCCGTAACAGATATCCAACAAGATCACCAAATGCTTGTATGGTTTTCTCAACCCATTTTGGCCTTATGGGTGAGTCATGATATGCATTCATGTCATCATATTCATATTCCATTTCAGAAGCAAAAAAATCAGAGAAATAATCATCACTTACATTATCATTGAGTGGAGGGTGTGAGTAATCCCCCTCTACTAGCTCGACCTCTCGCATGGGCCCTTCTTCGAACTGTACACTTCTCTCAAATAATGTTTTTGATATGTGAGACAAAATATATTGTATCCCTTTGAATATTCAGAATATCCAACCATTATGGACTCCTTTATTTGAGGTTTCAAGGATTTTCTCTTCTTGGGAGGAATTATAGCGCAAGCCTTTGAGCCAAAAACCCTGAAATGAGAAACATTCGGCTTGTGACCACTCTAAGCTTCAAATGGATTTTTATCTTCCCATGATTTGTGTGTAAATATATTCTAAAAATATGCAGCAAAATTGATGGCTTCATCCCATAGCTTATGAGACAAATGCTTAGCCTCCAACATGCATGTGGACATCTCCTTCAATGCTCTATTCTTGTGCTCTGCCACACCATTTTGCTGTGGTGTGTAAGGCACATAATGTTGCATTTGAATGTCATTTTCATCACATAGTTGTTGTAGGTTATTATTTACATATTTACATATTATTTTCTTGATCATCCTCCCACTCAAGTTCTCAACCAAGGCCTTGAGAAATTTGAATATATCAAACACTTCAGATTTTTTCTTAAGAAAATACACCCAACAATACCTTGAGAAATAATCTATGAATGTTGATAAATACCTTAAGTTTCCATAGGAGGGTGTGGGAATAGGTCCTACCATATCTGAATGGATCAAATCAAGAACTTGGACAACCCATGTTTCCTTCCCCTTGTCATACTTGCACTCTGCATGCTTCCCAACTATGCACCCCTTCCATGTGCCTTTGGAAAAAGGTGACTGAGGAACCTTTATCCAGTGAATGGAGGATTAAAGAGAAAGACAATATGCACCATTCCAATCAATTTTTAGGATACAAATTTCATGGAGCATTTCTGATCAATACGTGAGGAATCAAACAAAAACTGTTGGAAACCCAATTCCCAAATGGGTTGATTTAGCTCAACGAGCAGATTTCAAAAAATAGCAACTGTTTGAGATATACGATCAACTATTTGAAGATGAAATTATAATAATTTTTGTTATAGTCGTTTTCCCAAAGTGGATGAATTGATTGAAAAACCATGGGATTTGTGGTTTGGATATTATCATTATTCAAGCTATTGTGTATAATGAGATACTCATAGAGTTAAGAAATCGTCCAGCGAAGAGGATGATGATTGTCAATTTTATTTATTTATTGAATAAGATAATTCTCTCCGAGTTGCATGGGATCTAGTTTCTCCATGCAGATATTCGCTACCTCCTACATGCAGTAAAATTTGAAAAGAGATCAATAGTGAGGGAATCTAGTAATCTCTGCAAGGAAGTAGAGATTAAGAGGGAGCACACAAAACATTAAAAGATAAGTACTTGCATTTTTTATTATATGATATTTATATCTATATGATTTTGAATGTTTTCATTATAGTCATATAAAGATTCATATTCCTGGGATTAGGAATTGTGAGCATATATATTGATTGTATTTCCTTTATTGGCAAATAACAAGATTCATAAAATATGAATATAAAGCATGCATGATTATTTCATAAGATATGAATATAGAGTTGCATGATTGTTTCATAAAGATACAAATATAAATCATGCATGATTGTTTCATAAAGATATGAATATAGATCTGCATGATTGTTTCATAAATATATGAATATAAAGCATGCATGATTGTTTCATAAGATGTGAATATAGAGTTGCATGATTGTTTCATAAAATGTGAATATAAAGCATGCATGATTAATTCACGAGATATGAATGTTGGGTTGCATGATTGTTCATAAAGATATCAATATAGAGCTGCATGATTGATTCATGAGATATGAATTTTGGGCTACATGATTGTTCATAAATATATGAATATAGAGCAGCATGATTATTCATGAGATATGAATGTTCGTATGAATGATTAGTTGATTATCATATGCTTTTATAAAACAAGATTTTTTTTATTACAATCTGTATTCCTAGGATTAGGAATGATGTTATGGTATGAACACTATTAAAAACATACGTTATGATCTTTCTATTTATTGGTAAATAGAAAACTCATGTTAAGAAAAATAACGGGTTGCATAAATCTTCATGAGATATAAATATAAGCCTGATCTAGAAGTGCAAAACATTACATGAAATATGAATGGGGTTATGTCGAAACATTGATTTAATGTGTACATAACTATATGAACCACTATAAATACATTGAAGTATTCATGTGATTAAAATTCATGAGATATGGTTATACAAAAACATTCACTACAACAAATTTGACTTTTAGGGGGCATTGTCTTCCGCCTCCAAAAGTCACTTTTGGGGGTGGTTTTGGCTTTGGAAGGGGTCTTTAAAAAACCTCCCCTAATAGGACCAGAACTAAAATTTTGGACTTTTAGGAGAGGTTTTGGAAGAGATCAAAATTGCCCCTAAAAGTGACTTTTGGGGGCAGTTCTAAAGAACCACCCCCTCCCCCCCCCAAAAAAAATTGTACTTTTAAGGGTGGTTCTAAACCCCCCTTGTAGACACATATGGGGGTGGTTCCACCCCCCCCTAAAATTCCTTATTACAAACC
>LPNX010057280.1:413394-459624 GCA_001517045.1 Pseudotsuga menziesii | reverse complement strand
CCCCCCCAAAAAAAAACTCCATCTTGTAAACCTTTGGGGGTGATCTTAAAAAAAACGCCCCCAATAGCACCGACGCTAAAGGTTTGGACTAATAAGGGAGGTTCTAGAAGAGATCAAAACTGACACTAAAAGTGACTTTTGGGTCCGGTTCATAACCCCCCTCTAAAATTCCTTATTACAAACCTTTGGGGGTGGTTATAAACCCCCCTCGTAGGTACTTACCAGGGAATTTCAAAACCCCCTCGTATACACCTATGTGGGTGGTCCAAAACCCCCCTTAAAAATTCATCTTACAAACCTTTGGGGGAGGTTATGAACCCCCCTCGTATAAACCTATAGGGGGGTTTTAAACCCCCCTCGTTGTAACGTACAAGAGAATTTTTGAACCCCGCTCGTAGTGACATATGAAGATAGTTTAGAACCCCCTCATAGAAACATAGAAAAATGGTTTGATACACCCCCTATAGCCATAATAAATCATAATAAATATATTTTATTAAAAATAGCAATATTGCAATATCATTAGGGCACAGAGGAATTGAACCCCTGACATCCTTCTTGTAAGGTAGTCGCTCTTCTATTGAGATAGAACCCTTTAAATTGATAAAATAAGAAATATTAACACCAAGATAGCATCATTTGTAATTCTAAGAAAAGACAATAAGATCTAAATACATCCATGCTTAAAATCCATTTTATTTTTTCAAATAATGTTGTTACATATGAACATAATTTCATTAATCATAGCTATAGATCTATCCAATACCAATGAAATGGTTCAAGGTTTATTGATGCAACTACCATACTCACGAGGGTTTAATACTATGCAAACCAAATCCCATAGTCTTCGATCCACTAATGTATTGTTTATAATATGGAATTGATGTTCCCATGCAAGGATATGGAAGTGTATATATCTCGGTGAAATATTCCCAAGATCCATGTATCTGCAGTTCCAAACTGGATTCAAATCCAGATCCACATAGGATCCACCAGGAAGTTAGTTCCCATAAACTAGGAAATATATCTCAGGAACTGGAGGAAGTTCCACATATTTGGAGGCAACTCCCAAAATTTGGAGGTGGATCCAACAACTAGACACCCCACCACACATGCATCCCAAGTTAATTGTGTTTAAATTTTAGGCGTTGTCTTGATTTTAGGGTTATTGTATTTTATGTAAACTTAACAATTATAATATGACCCCTCCCCCACTTCCAACACAACAACACATCGAGGAAGTGTTCAAAGAGATTTGTTTGTCTGAACAATGAAGACACTATAAGAGGAAGATTGAGTGTGGAGCAATGATATTAGTTCTTTAGATATCAACTCATTCAAGGAAGCATGCCATCAACCCAACAGGATCACCACAACAAGAAATGAGACACGAAACTACAACCTACAACCTACAGGTAAATTTTATGATTGGTGTTGTTCAATGTTTTCTCAGCTGAAAGTCTAACATACTGTGCATTCATTTCATTGTTTAATTCATGTTTATGTTCCTAATTTCCCTAGTACATGCCATAGTTTCCCCTGTAAGGTTACCTACAACCACATAATAGTAGGATACAACCTATGTAACGTGAAATTGTTCAAATAAAATTATTTTCCATGAGATTATAATATACTCATAAAACCTTACCTCCATTTCTAGAAGAGCTATATATAAATCAAGAGTTTTCCATTTGCATGTTCAGACTGCAACATACAATGAACACTAAATACAACATTATGAAGAGATACACTAGGTTATTTTAGTTCTCATAAGTATTATGTGCATAAGAATATTGTGTAAAGAAAAGACATTTTTCCTTGATAGTGTTCAAAACTAAATTTAATGGTTCCTCACCATACATATTGAGCATAAACATTAGTAATTGACATTGATTCCAATGGAAATTACAACCACAGTTTTCTTGTGAGCAAAATATTTAAATGCCTCTATGATAATACAGTTCAATATTTAGAAAAATAGGTCTAAACTTTCATAGGTCTAAATATTTGGCATGTACATATGCATAAAATACCATACCTCGTGGTTTCTTGGTGATGTATCCCTATGTTTGTGTTTTTCTCAACATTAATGATCCCATTCTTTGTCCCCTTTACAAATAGGTTTTATTTCAAACTATCCTCTGAAGTGCAGGATGTTTACTACTTTGTGGACATGGGTTTCCTAGGTTATTGGTTAGAGAGGAGTCCTTTGAGGATGTGCCATAAATTAATTTTGGATATATGTGATTCGACTGGTTCCTTTGAAATTTCTTTGAGAGATTTTTGTGGCATCCCTCCTTAAAGGTTCCGGGCTTGGTAGGATCATCAAATGAACATCATTGTGGGAGATGATATGTTCCTTTCTTTCCTGGGTTAAATATCATTCTACTTGTACCAAGAGTACAAAGGGACATTCTAGGAGAGAATTTTGTTCATGGTATTCCTCTTAGGTTAAGAATCCTAGCCTTAATAAAGTAACCTTTTGAAAGGGTTTGCTTAGATCTAACTTTACATAGACTATTGTGTAAATAGCCAAATTTATTGGTCTAGTTATATATAATACCCAGATTGATGTTTTTCTTGTTATTTCCATTCTTAGATCAAATCCCGGAGTCCAAAACATAATGAATAGGATTGTTCTACTGATGAATCACAATTTCCTTTCAAATACCGGAACTCTATCTTCCGTAGAGGAGAAAGTGATCAAGAAGTGACCTCTGCTTAGGCCTTAGCAGAGATGATGCATAGCCTCCTATGAGTTTCCCAACGTCCTATAACTATATAGATCATTCAAGTTGATTTCAAATTTAAAATGTCATTTTCCACAACTGTTGGATCAACCATGATATTTAAATTTGATATTCTCTCCACCATATATCTGTCTTTAGTGGGACACAAGATGCTCTTCATTTTGGTTTCTCTTGTATAAATATTATGAGATCATAAGTTGATGGGTGGCTTCCATATTTTTGTTATAATTTCTATATAGGTCAGGGGGGTTCTCTGCACCCCCTATGCCAACTATAATTTATCCCTCAAAGTTTGTTTGAAAGTGTGCTCATCGTTTTTTGAAAGATTACCTCCATGCTTCTGAATTATTATATTTGTATCTCTCCTTAATGCATTATCTCTCCTTAATGAATTATCCTATAACAAGTTGATGGCACTTGTACCTATTCAGTTATGAACAAATACGTTGTGCCTTTTAAGATACGTAAAATCACCCCAATGCTCAGCAACGTTTCCCTATGTTCCATCAACCCCATATGGGAATATAACAATATTGAGACTTGGTTGTCTTAAGGTTGTGAAGTGTACCATAAGAACGGACATAAAAGTTCTTGTACCATAAAAATACCTTGATCCTCTGTTCATGACCCTAGTTGTATTCTTTGTGATGTAATATGTTTATGAAAAATAAATATCCTTGGTGAATTTCCATACAGAAACTGAAACATAAACACCCAATTTCTTCTGCACCCACGAGAATATAAACTCTAAATTGGTGATGCAAAAGCACCTTATTAGGATATAGTTCTTCGTGTTACTAAGATAATTGATTTATTATTTGGATCAACAAAAATAACTAGTTTAGTGAAATTAACTTATGTTAGACATTCTAGAATACTTGCATGGTGACATTAGCTGTACTCATCTTATTTTAAACATTCAATTGAACTCATGGTTGTTCCTTTGCCATCATATAAGGAACAAAATGTTAACCATAAAGGAAAGTAATGTAAAACATAAAACTATAATACCACTATTAGGCGTTAAATCTTGCAATGCACATGGATATAAAACGATTTGAATGTTGTAAAATTGTTTATTCAACCCACTATTCTATATTATTGAATGGTATTAACCCTAACCATTATTATAAGATTTTAATTGTAACTAATGCTTTTCAGATTTTTGGGTACCTAGGATATTTTAGAATCAATTCTAATATTATCTTCATTGTGATTACTAACCATTATATATTTTTCTCCTGGAACCACAATTCTAGCCTTTCTTTTTTCATGTAACAAAAATTGAACATTTGATAGAAATCATGAGCTAATTCCGAAGGAGTGTATCAAACTTAAATGCCTCCAATATTAGAGTAGAACATAGAAACATACTTCATATTCATGAACCCAAATTGAATTCTTTTGTTATGGGGAACATGTTGAATACTAGTGCCCATGGCCAAGTGGTTACAACTCCATGATCACTTCCTCGCCTCTAGAAATATAAATGCATATATGAACACGCTGAATACTAGTGTCCATGGTGTTGTAAAGGAAATTTTCCTATGGCTAAGGTTTAAGAGGCCATCAACGTACTGGGGTTGAAAGGTGGATGCAAATGGTTCTGCAAGAAAATACAAGCAAGATTAGATATTAGAATGGTTCACACCTTAGCTAAACGAAGGTTGATCCAAACAACCCTTCAATCCTCTTCTTGCTCCTCTTGCTCCAAGAGACCTGCAAAACAAATTATACCTTCCTCAAACCATTATGACCACATATAAATCAATGATAATCAAAACAATAAAAGAAACTATTCTTATTAACATAAGCATATGATCATAAACAGAGATTCAATCACACACTGAACAATGATTTGGGAAGAAGAAGGACATCACATCTTTATTAATATTGAGAACAAGTACAAATATACCTTCTCTTCAAGTTCAGCACCTCATAAAACCTTGATCTGGTTCTGTTGCTTCTGTTCTCCAAGGAACTCAGCCTCCAAGCTCTGCAACACAAGGAGAAAGCTTGTAGGGCAAAGGTGTGGGCAAAGAGAGTCCCAATTCTTCCAGCATAATGATGCAAAGATTCAAGTCTCCTGTCATGGACCTCCCTACCTCTATTTATATGCTTAATTAAGAGTTAGGGTTGAAGACAAGGTAGGTACAACTGAAGGAATCAGTTGCATAAATACCCAAACTACCGGAATTTCAAAAAACGTATTTTTTTGACATTTTCAGGAGGCGTACATGGGTTGCAGAAACAACAGTCACATACATGAGGAGGTATACATGGGTTGAAATGCATAAATTCATGTATTTAAGGCGTACGTGACTATTATATATAGCAACTTGCGTACGTATGTGGGTTTCCTTAACGAAACACGCATACACATAAAAAAACTCATTTTTAGGGTATTTCTAGGAATTGTCAGACTTTGGTGTCTTCTAGAAAGTTTTAGCTAACAGAAATACCTTTCCAATGGTGTAAAGATGAGGTTAAATGGAGTTACAAAACTCAAGATATGGATCCTCCAAGTTAGGTGTTTGTTCAATGACTTTCATGAAGTGTCGACATGCGACAGAATCATGGGAAAGTGGTCACAGGAATAGATGTGTCATTTTGAGCTATAATAGATGTTCCCTAATGTATGAGGTTATAGGGGAAGATGATAGCTGAAATACATTATAAAGGAAAAATATGAGTATGGAGAGAGCAGAGAATCCCAGATCAAAAGGCTCGAACAAAGGTACCTGAAAGAGAGATAAATGTCAGACAAAACTGATCTCTGGGACATACAAGTCCATATACAAAACATTGCCATAAAGATACAGGTGGATCCAACATATGTATAACTGATGGAACTATCATGGTCGCTCAATATGCAAAAATGCGCCATATCAAATCTAAAGGAGCCATGGCCACAAATGAACAAGGTGGATCCATATTCGACAATCGATCATAGCAAAAAAATACAAGGTGGATCTATGTCTCAGCAAAATGTCATATAAAGTGTAACAAGGTCTTGTACATCTCGGGCAATAGCAAAAAATAACAATGCTACTGTCAGCCCAAGGTCTTCAATCCAAACTGCCCAAAAGGCACAAATCCTAACCATGTGAATAAAGGAGCTGAAGTCGAACATGGAGCAAACCGTTTGATTACCGATCAATAATGAGAACCGTTAAAAAATGCGAGGGAAACCACCATTAATGAAAATGGTCCCCAAGGTACCTAGTGCATTCTAACAAGTGTGATTACAAGAACTTGAAGTCGAACACTTGAAGAATCCATCGAGTATGAGACATTAATTTATTCCCACTACCCATTAGTGAGGGAAATTACCACTGATGACTACAATCCCCAAGGTATTGTCACAAACTCTAAATCTCATTCCCAGAGCAAGAGGTGTGATAGGAAGAGATCCATTGGAAGGAAGGCATTAAGGCATCCTTCATCATCCAACACGAGGTAAGTCAAAGACTAATTGGATATAGAATTGGTACATAATTTCATGACAAGGACTACCAAAGAAATGATGTAATGAACTGATACAAGGGAATGACCGACACAAAAGGTCAAGGCAACTGTAGAATGGCTGAAAAAGGTTTAATCCTTGAACAGTGAGCACGACACAAAAGTGACTTAGGCATTTTTTGTCACAAAAGGACCAACGAAACAAATCTACAATGTAGGAGACATTGACAGATTCCCCATATAATTGGAAAAGAGACCAACTGGAGGAGTAAGAAACTCTGAATCAGGACAAGGTCAAAATACTAGGACCCAACTGTTGATAGACTCAAAACTAGTGCTTTGTTCAAGGAAACAGGACTTGCTTCCATGATATAAAAAACATGTGAATGAACTTCCCTTCCCCTCTTTCTTGTAAAGGTTTAACGAGTCCAAGATAGCAAACTCGGGACCTTCTTCATTTTTGGAAAGCTTGAAGAAGAGACAGAAGAATGCTTGTTAAAGCACTGATTCGTGGTTTTTAGGAGCTCGAACTAGTACATGCTCGATGATGTTTTCATAGTTTAGAGAGTCTAAAAACTCCAAAGAAGACTCCAGGGGGGGACTTTTTCATCCAATTTAGTCTCTTGAGGCTGGAAAAGTATAAAACAAACCACAAAAGAACTCTCTTAGCTTCCGAAGAAGTAAGGCGCACCTTTTTCGTATTTAGTCAGGAAGGTTCGAAAAAGGTTAAATTACCACCTACCGAACGCTCCTTCAAAAGCAGCATATAGCCTTAGTGTAGAAGGAGCAAGTCGATCAGTCGACTTGAATGATATCCAACTTAGTCGATGAGCCGACTAAGTCGATGAGCCGAATTCGTCAATGAGCCGACTAAGTCGATCAACCGACTAAACTAGAGATTAGGTCGGCCACCTAAGGTCATGTCGGTTCAACGAACCGATAGGTAGTTATTTTTTAACCGTTCTGTAATCATATATATTAGGCTGTTGAGCCAAATGAGAACTCAGTTCAGTTCTCTGTGTTGTATGGACTCATTTCGTGTAATATAATCTGTTACTTTACCTATTTGTTCTTATATCTTGTTTATGTTTTATATGTATGTTTTAGTATGTATTATTGGTAACCTTACGTGATCCGTGAGATTACAACATTGGTTCCATTACCGGTAGTACATGTCTAAAATGTATTCAAACAGATGATACCAGAGTATGAGATTAAGGACTGGCGGGAATGTAAAGTTGCAAACTATTTGCAGAATTACGCACGAAGGAACATATAACAATCGCACAAGCAAAAGAAAGATTTTTCATAGAAACACATGAAAAGTTTGTCGAATCAGTGCCCCAACTTCTGAAGAAACTCCTGGATGAGAAATCTGGAAGGGAGTAAAGAACAACAGTTGTTGGAAAAAATGATCTGAGGAGGTAGAAAAAACTTGTCGGAGTGGTTCGAGAAAATCACCGACGACTTCTATGAGGAGCAAGCAGTTGAAGACAGAACTTCGGTGGAAACAGTCAAGGAGAAATTTTACACAGATCTCACCAAGCAATTTCTGTGTTCCTTACCGACCTTGCTATTCAAATTCCTGATCGAGAAGGGAGTAGGACATATTGTCGAACCTCGTCCATCACTTCACGAACTGCCATCAAACTCTAAATGGGTGGAGAAACAAAGGAAGTGGGAAAAATTTATTGCAAAAAGGGAGTGGGAATACTTCTTAAGCAAATAAACCGAACTATCCAGGCTTTATAAAAGCGTCAGGTAGGCTATGGGGGGGTAGCTGGTCATATGTCGAGATAGAGTAGAGTGGATTCTAGTCAAATAGAAGAAGATACCATTCACCAGTAATGACAAGTCGACCAAAAGGGAACTCAAGAGAATAGTTTTACATGAAGGTATGTCAAACATTTAGAAAATAGAGAGGGAAGAGAGACAACAGAGGAGGGAAGCCAGAAGAGAAAGAGCCTTAGAGCTGCATAGAGGAAGGAGTCCTAGGGTGACCGACCAAGTAGAGAATCCACCAGAGTCGGGTCATGACCGACATGAAGAAGGCATGGAACAAGAGGCATCCCCTACAGAGAAATAATTGTGGATAGAGCAGCCAAAATATCTCCAATTAAGAGCTCCCCATGACCAAACAACCCTCTCTCTGTTGAATCCACGTGCTCGGATACAGACTATTGTCAAAGAGGACCTCCGACTATGAGCTGGTTAATTTAGTATATGGAGTCGACTAGACAATGGAACATACACTGGATGACACCTCATCATACGTCGACTAGTGGAAGGGAATTGGGTGACCTTTCAAGCGTCCCCCTCCAACCGAAGTATCCAATTACTCTTACCGACACATGAAAGAGCACCCCCCCCCCCCAAATACAACTTCAGAAGACATAGAACATTCAGAACAACGGAAAAATAGTTGCAGTGGACCATCGACAAAAGAAGTCAACATCAACCGACTGCTAGTCGATGAAGAATCGACAACTGACGGGAACAAAAGTTCCGTCGACCATAGTCCCATAGAGACGAATAAAACAATAAACCCACCACCCTCACCCCCACCCCCACTTCCGCCATCGCCACCTCTTGAGAGCAGTGACAGTGATTCAGACATGGGTCACAGATCAGCTCACATTCCTCTATATGAGGGGGATGAGGACCCCAGACGACACTGGTTCATCTACAAGTCGACTTGGGAGGCCAACCAAGTTACAGACGAAGATAGACAAATGGAATAGTTCACCGATGCCTTGAGGAAAAGGGCATTGACCTAGTATATAAAATTTTTGGAAAGACAACCTAGAGCAAACAAATTCGAGATTAAGGTGCAATTTCTATCATTTTTCAAAACTCCAGATGCCAAACACTTGGCAGCAAAAAAACTAAAAACTACATCACAAAAGCTAAGGGAAACTGTTCGTGATGATGATAAGTGCTGGAAAGACCTTCTGAGCTAGCTGGACTATGTTATAGATGAACAGTTACTAATCCAGTGGTTTCTTGCAGGGTTATCTCAGGAAGTGCATCAACACATCAGTCTAGAAATGTTCAAATATTACGAAGATGCGCTAACAAAATCTCTTCAAGTGGAGATGGACGAGTACATACCCACTTACCCCACAGACCACAGATTGGAAGAATAGCTCGAGAGTGTACAAAAGTATTTGAAGGAGTTAAACCTCACGAATCAGGAGATCTGGTGCACCAAATGCTCGATGACCGGCCACTCCAAATACAACTGTCGACAGGAATACAACCAATAGGACGTTCGATTCGTGCAAACCAAATCTTTTTGAAACATTTTCCAGGAACACAGGGACCACTCAACAAAAGACTGCCCCTTCAACATGAAGAACGACAAGGAATCCTAGTGTGCAATCTATGAAACCAAAAATCATAACATGGCCTACTGTCATTTGAACCTAAAGAACCGACAAAATTATTAGGCAGTGTACCAAACCATCGCAGTTGCGCAAACTAACGAGCAAAACAATTTAGCAAACGATCAGAATGATCAGAGATATGACGGTCAACGATATGAGCGCTGGTACGACAATCGACGTACAGGCTATGAAGGAAGAGGTCGATTCCATGGGAATCGCGACATCCGACCACGTCGACCCATCCAGTGCTTTACCTCTTATAAAGAGGGACATCGGTATGCAGAATTTCCATATAAAGATAGAATTGACCTCAAATTTTGTACCCACTATGGAGTAGGGGATCACTCACTAGAGGATTTCCCTACCATGTTAGAAAAAATAAATACAAATAAAAATGTTAATGTCTTGTCTTGTGTGCAAAAAAATGATGTAATAAATACAAAAAATTTGCATATTGTAACTCGATAAGGAACAAAAACAGGAGCCGATAACACAAGAATCAGTAAAATAAAAGAGAAGCATGTCTATCCTGATCCACTGAAAGAAAAACAAACATACAAAGAAGCAACCAATGTATTCAAAGAAATTGCATGACAAGAACAAGTTCACGACACTCGACATAACACAATAAACGAATTAATCTCAGTTCATAGATTTGCTGTATGAAATAAAATGTACCAACTCTGAAAAACAAACAAAGAACATCTGCAGCTTAAATAAAAAAGACAAAGGTGATGCCAACCCACTTCTCGACCTAGAAATCGAAGGATACCACATCCGACAAGTAGTGCTCAACTTGGGCTCACAAGTAAACATCATGAATCATGAAACTTGGGAACAAATGGGTAGACCTCAACTCTATGAGTTAGGAATATACCTAAAACTAGCCCACCAGGGCCTAATCGAGCCTATTGGAGTCTGGAAAAATGTCGACACAACTATAAAAGGAATCTCAACCAAGGTCAACTTCAAAATCATTGACCCGAAGGAAGGATCCAGTTCCTTCCCAGCGTTAGTCGGTCGACCTTGGGGTAGAAAGATGAAAGCATCGATATCCCTGGACAAGGAGCGAATCAAATTAAAAGGAAATGTACAAAAGGTCATTGTACCTATTCACCCATCTCAAGGAGAACCTTGGACTAAACCTATCGATGAAGAAGTCGATGTCCGACAACTTTACCAGATCCAAAACAATGCATATTACATTGAACCAAATATCCATGGAGAACTTCATTTAGGCAACCAAGACTTAGTTGGTTATAATTTCGACGCAGAATTATATGATTGGGAGATCAAGAACTATGAAACACAAGAAATAGGGTGATAGACTATACAAAAAGTGCAGAAAAATCCCACCCAATAGTGCTTCATAGTGTCCATTGTCCCAAAAATCTTTGAGAAGAAAATTAGGGAATACCCTACCTTACAACCTACCAATGTTAATACTACACAACTACCAAGATACAAGGAAAGGGAATCCCCAGTCATGCATGTCAAACAAGTTTCCAAAAATATTGGTGAACATGGCCGAATTCAAAGCATAGTAGAAACCTTTACAGGACAAGCTGCTAGATGGTGGGATACCCATCAGACAAGACTGCAGACCTGGACAACTGCTTTGACTTACTTTGTCGAAAGGTTTGGAGGAAAGAAGTTAACCCAACAAGCTCAGAAACCTGTATTCACTCAAGGTCAGAACCCAGAAGATCATATTAAGACATGTGAAAAAGAGTGGAGAAGACTTGGATACAAGGATGAATGAGCATGGCCACACCTGTTCCCATCAACCCTCACCGACTTACCAAACAAATGGTATAAAATGGAAGAATCCCAAGGTGAAACATTCTTATGGCATGAAATCAGGGAAAATTTCATTAAAGATTTCAACTTTATGCCACAAAATGAAAACTTGGTCAAAACAACAAAACAGATTAAACAATTTATCCAGCCGACCGAAAACAAACCCTTAAAAGATAACCTACAGACAATGAAATATAACACTATACATACATGGACAAAACCACAGTTGACAAGACTACAGTTAGAGAATGAAAACACAGAAGGAAAAAATCT
Source organism: Pseudotsuga menziesii (assembly GCA_001517045.1). Taxonomy (NCBI): domain Eukaryota; kingdom Viridiplantae; phylum Streptophyta; class Pinopsida; order Pinales; family Pinaceae; genus Pseudotsuga; species Pseudotsuga menziesii. Next base: position 447,950 of record LPNX010057280.1, on the reverse strand, counting down.
TTATATGGAAATCTAACCATGTCGAAATGACCAAACCTATTTGTACAAACCTAAAAGTAGAAACAACCAACAAACAAGATACCGACAGAATGACTACAGCCGACTTCCCTGCCACATTCTCACAGTTTAAGGAAGGAAGTCGACCTATCAATGAAGCCAAAGAACCAGAATGGATAGATTCTAAAATCAAAACTAAAGAATTCGACATCTCAAATGATGATCGACCAAAAATGGCAAAGATTGGTGACTACTGGAGCAAAGAACAGACCACAGAGACAGTGAAATTATTAAAGGAATTCCAAGATGTATTTGCTCGAGATTATAAATACCTCAAAGTCTTATTCCATGAAATGGGAGAAATGAAGATTGATACTAAACCTGATGTTCGACCTGTGAAGAAAAGGCCATATAAAGTAGCTCACAAATACAAGGAGATAATAAAAAAGGAAATTGATAACATGCTTGCAGCAGGAATCATCTATCCTATCAACCAATCAGAATGGGAAAGTTCAATGGTTGTACAGCCTAAGAAACATGACCCGAACAAACTAATAATTTGTGTCGACTTCAGGGAACTAAACAAAGTGACACTAACAGACCCATTTCCAACTCCTTATGTAGATGAAATCTTGGATGAGGTTTCAATACATGAATGTTGCTCATTTACAGATGGATTCTTAGGTTATAACCAAGTGCTAATAGCTAAAGAAGACCAGAAGAAAACAACCTTTGTGTGTGAATTTGGCTCCTTTGCTTACAAGGTTATGCCTTTTGGTTTAAAAAATGCACATGCAGTATTTTCTAGAATTGTTGTCAAAACATTTTAGGAATATATTTACAAGACCATGGAAGGATACTTTGATGATTGGACAATATATTCCATGTTAAAGGATCATTGCAAATGGCTCAGACTTATGTTGGAAAGATGTCGACAGATTCAACTCTCCCTAAACATCAAGAAATGCATATTTGTGACTCCCATAGGGATATTATTAGGGAACATTGTCTGTAAGGAAGGTATTAATGTTGAATTTGCAAAGATTAAAATTATCCTTGACCTAAAACCACCAGTAAACCCAAAACAAGTTAGGGTGTTACTTGGCCACACAAGCTATTACAGAAAATTCATAAGATATTATTTAGATATGACCTATCCAATTGAAGAACTATTAAGGGAAGATCAAGATTGCAACTGGATAGAGGAGTGCCACTTATCATTCGAAAAATTAAAAAGAAAACTAGTCGAAGCACCAATCCTAAAGTTCCCAAACTGCTCGATCAAATTCCATGTTCACATTGATGCATCAAGCCTAGCAATAGGAGAAATCTTAACTCAACCAGGAGAAGATGGAATGGATTATCCTATAGTTTACAGTAATAGAAAATTAAATAAGGCTGAAAGAAACTATTCGACAACAGAAAGGGAATCCCTAGGAACGGTCTTTGCACTACAAAAATATCGACATTATCTCTTAGCTAACCCATTTATATTCTATACAGGACATCAGGCCCTGAAGTACCTCGTCAATAAACCACTACATCATGGAACGATCTGTCGATGGCTATTGCTCTTCCAAGAATTCAAGTTTGAAGTCGTTGTCCGACTAGGCAAGTTAAATTCCGGGCCCAACCATTTATCCCGAATCGACACAGGAGAAGAGCCGATAGGAGTCGACGATGACTTACCTGATGTACATTTATTTCAGATAGAAGTAGTCCCTACAGAACTAGAAGAAACAGCTCAGTTCTTGGAAGAGGGACATGCACCAGAAGGAATGAGTACAAAGAAAAAGCAGATCTTAGCTATGAAGGCTGCACCCTACACTCTTATAAATGGATTCCTGTACAAAATAGGATTAGACGACATCCTCAGAAGGTGTGTACTAGAACATGAAAGGGATAACATTATGCATGAAGCACATTATGGACCTACAGGAGGACATTTCCAAGCAGATACAACTGCAAAGAAAATCCAACAGTCAGGGTTATGGTGGCCGACACTCCACAAAGCTTGCAAAATTTTTGTCTGTCGATGTGACAGATGTCAACGACTAGGTCGAACCCTTCCTAGCACAGACATGCCTTTGATATCAGTAAACCCAAGTTTGACATTTGAAATCTGGGCCATAGAATTCATAGGACCATTTCCTATACCAACAAAAAGGACGGGTGCAAGGTATATCATAACTGCAGTCGAATATGTCACTACATGGGCAGAGGCTGAACCAGTTGACACATGTTCTAGTAAGATAGCTGTTAAGTTTATCTATGAGAATATCATCACTAGATTTGTATGCCCTCTAACTCTGATTAGTGACCAGGGAACACACTTCATCAACAAAACTATCCAAACCCTAACCGACCAATTCCAAATCGACCATCGTCGGAGCACAGCATACCACCCTCAGTCGAACGAAGCAATTGAAGCATTTAATAAAACATTAACAAGAGGAATAACCAAAATATGTAAAGATGATAAGGATGACTGGGATGAGAAAAAACCTGCAGTATTATGGGTATACAAAATAGCATATAAATGTTTGACTGACCAAACTCCTTTTCGACTAGTCTATGGACAAGAAGCAGTAGTTCCACTACACTTACGGCAATAGACCCCTATCATTGCAGAAATCCTACATGTTGATGTTGAACAAGGAAGAAAGGACCGACTATTGCAACTAGGAAAACTAGAAGAGCATCGACTAATGGCAATACAACATTAAGAGATCCAGAAACAACAACAGAAATCATGGCACGACTGAAACATCAAAAACAAAAACTTGTCAGTCAGAGACCTTGCTTTACTATACAATAGTCGAGTAAAAGGCAAACCTAAAAAGCTCCACATAGAATGGATGGGACCTTACATTGTCGAAGAGATACATCCCAACTGATCAGTGTGACTAAGGACGTTACAGGGCATAGTATTGCAGAAGCTCATTAATGGAGCCCGACTAAAATGGTAAAAAAAAATCATATAACGACCATAACCATCAACCAAGAGCCATAAAAACTTAAAAATTCAACAGCCAAAAATACCATACATACAGAAAGCCATGACATGAAATTCCCATTTCAACAACCGACATCATGCCCATCGACATAACACCATCGACAATTTTCATTGACCAGCCACTTCCATCGACCATTTTCATAACCGACATCGGCTGACGATCTCGATAGTCCCATCGCGCATTCATGACATCGAGCACCGAAAGAAATTCTCCATTAACGCACACTCAAATATTCCAGCTGGAGCATCACATCCGCCATTAATACACCCATCGACACACACATCCACAGCATCACCTATAAATACCAGACCATGGAAGGATCATTCACCGCAATTCATACAGAGAGAGCCTCAGAGCATCTAGTTGACCGAAAGAGAAAACCTTAGTGAAATAGACTGCCAGACTAACACAATGGCCCCCAAACAAACTAGAGCCTTGACCAAAGCCAAGGACCTACAAGCTATGGATACACCTTTATTCCGCATGCTAAAGTACATTAAGAATTCCAAGGTGCAGGAAGGATCATGGCAAAAACTCTAGACCGAAATGCAAGAATGGGCATATGTGAACCAAAAGACCACAGAAGCCACAGAGAAGATCAAATACAACACTATATTTAACTATGTCAATGCACCACTCATGGCCAGCTTTGGTGGCACAAAGGAGACTGTTGTAAAATTCATCATCAGGTAGTACCATAATGGTCGTTTCTACTTTGACTGAACGGTCAACATCTCGGGAGAATTCACCTCCCAGCTCACTGGTCTCTCCAATGAAGGAAACCCAGTACCAATCAGTATCAAATAAGGATTGGTTAAGAAATCACTGGGTCATCTTCAGGTAAGAACTCCAAGGGGTTGACGATTAGCCAAATCACAACCTGAACGCCATAGATTGTGGCCAAAATAATTGCAGTAACACTCACCCTGTCAGGTCGAGGCAGCGACCTCAAAATGGACATGCTAGAAGCTGTCGACACCATTGCCACACACGGAACGATATACAGATGGGACAAATATGTAGCTGACATGGTCAAAACCATCTATGAAAGGTGCCAAGAAATGGGGGGAATCATCAAGTTCCCCTCCCTAATCTTATGGATAGTCATGTACCACATATGACCAGAGGGGAGTCCAATCTTTCAGAAATCATCGAGGTTCCACATGTGGAGATTTAAACCATTCTCCCAGAGAGGAACCTTGCATGAGCTTGAGTGTGGGAAAGTACTGTTGGAGAACTGGCTTCAACAGCTCAAAGTCCACACGACTAGATGGAGGGTGCCTCAAAACATTCGAAGAAATCTACCGATGAACTCCCACATACAACTAGAGCTCGACCATACCTCGGTGTGGTATATGCAGGGCGACAACTCAAATGCCAAAGAGCTTGACTACTATCCATCAGTCAACCAGATCTTTCAGGAACTGTCTCGACAGGCCAAAATCAAAATACCAGTACCAACAACAATAAAGCAGGTCGACTTCTCCATCGAGGAGCCGCTCATAGACCAAGAAAAAGAGGAAGACTATGAGTTCAACCTCTATATCAGCACCTTTGTGTCGGAGGAGACACCGCTCGAACACATCGATCGACTTCAAATAACCATAAAACCTCCGACCGCAAAGAGGGAAGAACCCCAGATCGCAGAGCCACAGCCAGAGAAGCAGGTAATTCCTCCAGCTACAGAAAGTCCTGTCCTGACCCAGGAGCCAAGGGGAGAGACAAAGCCTGAAAACCCAGAGTATGCTATCATAAAAGGTATCATTAGAAAATTATCAAAAGAGATAGCAGCTACAAGGAAGAATATCAAGACACAACAACAACAACGGGGAAAAGGTGAGCGCAAGATTATCCTTGCAGAATCGTCAGAAGATAAGGAGTAACTGGTAGCTATGACCCTCAACATAATAGAGGATTCCACAGCAAACAAGGTGCTAGTCGAGACCTAGTTCCAAAGATTCATCAAGGTGGGAGCACAACCGGATCGACCAAAGAAAGCTAAGACCACTCATATGATGATGCCTAAAAATGTTGTCGATCTGGTATCTACGCCACCACTCCCATCACCGATGAAAATGATCGAGGAACAAGTACTGGCACCACAGTCAGTAAGCCCCCTCGACTTGTGCAAACGTGTGATGTCGGAAGAGGTAAAGGAAAAATTCGACAAGGACAGAGATTTGCAGGCATTCATTGAGAAGCTTCGTGAGCTATTTACATTGGCCCAGAAAATATCTACAAAGCACCTCTCTTCATGGTCGGTGGATACCAACCAGGACACAAAGCCCAGTCCAAAACCTTTGCAACCATCACGTCGAATTTCGAGAGAAATCCTGACAAGGAAGCTGAAGTGATTGCATGTCGGTCCTCGACTATCACACCGACCGTACCTCAAGCCGACCCACCAACCACTGCTCCGAATGGAGGACAAGAAAATGAGGAGGACATAGCCTGAAAAATTAACCAAATGTTCTCCGACTTAGACTCACCTCCCCTCCCCGACAACCCACCACTCACCCACACTTCCCCCAAACCAATCATCCCCGACCATTCACCATCTCCACCACCACCACCACCATCTCCACCACCACCACCACCCCTCGACTCATAGCAAGGCCCACCACAACCAACTGCATCCAAACAACCAGAAGTGGTAACCATCCCACTACCCCGACCACAGAAGCCATCAGCCACTATCCCACAAACCAAAAATCTCGACTCGACTGTTGCAGGTACACAGGTGCCGACAAAAAGAGAAAAAGAAAAGCATAAGAAGAGGAAGAAGAAACAGAAGAAGGAGCATCATGGACAGACATCAAGGGTCCACATCAAATTAAAGGATGCAACTTCCCTCACCGACTTAGAGCTAGGACAACTTCTGAAGACCCTAGTAGGCGAAGCAAAAATGAGAAGTGAGCAAAGACGTAAGGAACTTGACGACCAGAATGCAGAACAGGTTGAGTTCCTCCACAAATACAGGAATTTGGCCCAATCCGTCATGTCGGGACCGTAGAGATCGACACAGAGAAACCACTCAAAAGGGCGTGTTAGCTATTTGAGAGCATGGTGTCGGCACTCCAAGCTCACATTCAGGAAACAAAGGAGGAACAAAAAGAGGAAACTGCCTGACTCCTAATGGCACAGCACACTGCCTTTTCTGAAGCCTATAAAGTGTTGCAAGATCATATGGAGGATTCTGTCGTAACTGAAGAAATACTGAGAGACTGGCCTAATTACTACGGGAAATTCTATCAGCAAACTTGGCAAACTCAACAAGGGATTCAGGTATTAGAAAGTAGGAAAAACACCGAGGAAGCATTCCGAACGACAATAGAAGAACAAATAGTGCTTGAAAGCGCCAAACTGCAGAGACTAGAAAGGGAAGCACATTAGTGGGTGCAACAAGCTCTCCCTAAATTGGAGAAAGTTGACATCATCTACCCACAGATGAAACGACTTATCGAGACTGCAGAGGAGAAGGACCAGTTTATGGGTCCCGACATGGAGAGAATAGATGAAGTCTCCATTTTAGAGAATATGTAAATCTTATCAGGCTTGACCACACTCACCATCGACATCTAGAAAATTTTGCAGAGTTGGACAGATTTCCAACATCATCTCGCAGTAACAGCCCTAGCCATTATAGAAGTCTGTGTACAGAAAAGACCAACCATCAGACTTCACATCCCACCACAATAACTATTGAGACCAGCCGGGAAGAATTTTGTACCTCCCTATTTCTTCGGGATGAAGAGATGTTTTGTTCAGGCTTACTAGGAAAATCAGGGTTAGACTTAGTCACAACTGAACCAATATCCTATAGAAGATCAGACTATATCAAATACTCTAGGAAGACTTCATCCGAAGGAAGGAGATCATCCGAGATAGGACACATATCTAAACTTTCAAATGGATTGATAGAGTGGAGAGCAAGTTCCATGGTTTGTATAGGATGACTCACCTGGTCAACTGCTGGGACCAAGTCCCAAGAAGGTAAGCATGAAAACAGAGGCTGATTCTCAGTAGCAATTGAATGTAAAGGACATGAGGCCACATAACTCACCTGTGGCAGGGTAGTGCCTATAGAAACATTGGGAATCAATAAAGAAAAGACCTGGTCTCTAGTTGGGTTAGAAGATGGATCAAGAAAATCCAATTGATCGATAGTGAAAATTTCTTCGCCATGATTAAAGTACATCACATGAAAAAATGTTGACACCACAGCTTGCATGGCATAGACATAATCACGTGCAAGGAGCATATTGAAGTCCAAGGGGTCTTCTATCACCATTAAGTCAACTAAGACGGTCTTCCCACCCAAAGTAATAGGTGTTTGAGCAAGAATTTTGAAGGCTGTACAAGTTCTTCTATCAAATGCCAGTAACTGACTAGAAGTCGACACAAGGCTGGGAGATCCCATGCCCTGCCAAGCATGAGTAGACAAGATACTAACTGAGGCTCCTTCATCAATAATACAACGAGCAATCGTGTAAGGTTCAACTTTGACCCTTATCTAGAAAGGTGCATCAGAAGGAAGGTGTGTCTCAACTAGGCTATCCCAATCAAAGGAAGCAATTCAAGAGCTTGGTGGGGGTTGATCCAAAATGAGTTTAGTGACCCCTTGTTCAGTATGTTCTGATCTGGTAGTGAAGAAAATGTGACTAGCAGACACTTCACTCTCCAAAGGAAGAGTGGGATTGATCGACAATGGAATCGATTCAACCACTTCATGAAAGTCACTCTCCGAAGGGAGAGTGGGATTGACTAAAGATGACATTAGTTCAATCACATCAATATCACTCTCTAAAAGAAGAGTGGGATCGACCAAAGTTGAGATTGGTTCGACCACTTGATCAACCAAAGGTTGAGTAGGTTGTTAGGAGAAGGAAATTCTTGAGCCTTGGACCACACTCTTTGCACCTCTGCGATAGAAGGGCACTGGTGAGTAAGATGATCTCCCTCACATAGCTTACAAGGGAACTTAATTTTGCACTTCGAACGACTATTTTTATCAACAGTGTCAACATGACTAGCAGTGGCTGACTTTTTTTCTCTTAGCATGACCTACAGAGGCTGAGAGTTTGCCCCTAGCATGAACTACAGAGGCTGAGTGACTGGGTCCAACCTGACTAAGAGAGGCTAGTTATTGAAAAACTTCAAAATGTTAAAAAATGGGATGATCATGAAACCAAATTCTTCACACCTTTGCAACAGAAGGGAATTTATAAGTAATGTGGTCTCCCTCACAAAGATTACAAGGAAACTTGGGCTTGTGTTTTGAACGGTTAGTCTTTTCAATAGTGTCAACATGACTCGTGTTGGTTGACGGATTGTCTTCATCATGAACCACAGAGGATGAGAGACTGCCCCTAGCATGACCTGCAGAGGCTAAGAGACTGGGTCCAACATGACCTACAGAGGTTGGATGGGAACCACCAACATGAACAACAGAGGCTGAACGGTTAGGATCAACATGCTTTGCAGCAATTGAGTGTGTGCCCACAACATGAACTTCAGAGGCTGGGTTGATGGATCCAACATGACTTGCAGAGGTTGGATGGGGAGGTTTAACTTGACATACAGAGGTTGAATGGGTGCCCTCAGCATGAACTACAGAGGCTGAGTGAGTGGATCCAACATGACCTGGAAAGGTTGGAAGGATCGCACTAGCATGATTTATAGATGTTGGATGGTGAAGATCAACTTGACTTGCAGAGGTTGAGTGCTTAGATCCAACATGACCTGCAGAGGTTGGATAGCTACCCCCAGCATGAACTGCAGAGGCTGGGTGGTGAGGTTCAACTTGACTTGCATAGGTTGAACGGGTGCCCCCTTGCTTATGTGCCTTATTCCTATTCCTTCTTCTTTTACTCCTTTAAGATTGTCGGTTACTAGTATCATTACTTTCACCGCATGAGGTAGAAGGAGGAGGAGAATCAACTACAGGTGAAGGGGAAGCAGTGTTTTGATGCCCTTGATATAAGGATCTTACTTGAGAAGCATTAGGAGCATTTAGGATCGTTGGAGTGGAAAATAACCACACCAGTATCCCTAGGGTGAATCCAGGAAGATTCAAGGTGGCCATCAAGGGAACACCAACATTCTCGGTGAGAGGAATAGTATAAGGAGTTCCTAGCATGGGGATCTCTTGGTTGGTGTTCAAAGGGGTGTTATCCATATTTTCAAACTAGGAGACAAATTATGATGTTGAAAGGCAACCAAAATTACAAAGCACACACCTAAAGGAACACTAAGTATAGACAAACCACATAGCACTCACTAAAAATTTGTAAATCCAAACAGACAAACAGGTATAAGATATGCTTTCCAGCAAAAAGATGATAGACAGTTACTTGGTGTCCCTATAGATGTTCTTAGGAACAAGCGGATGAATCACCCACTGCCCTCCCACACCTTCTACCGGGGTTACCTTCCAAGCTCATCCAAGGTCAACCAGAAATAGCCTTCTGGTGTACCTGTGTATGAACCCTAGATGTCAAAGATACTAATGGCTACCTTAACTATATTGATAGTATGGGGGGGCAGTCGCAAGCTTGGTTCCTATGCATGGGTAGGGTATCAAAGCTCAAAACCCTATCTAAGACAGAATCCCCAGATGCACAAAAACCTTGGTCTATGCTTTGACAAGTAATCGGAGGGTTATCTCCTCAGTCCAAGCCTCCACACAGCCTCATGCTTAACTCCTGTTTGAGAGGAGCCTCCTAGATACAATCAACATAGAAGAGGATTTACCTACTGATTGGCCAACTACGTCTGAATTTAATACTTGTGGAGAGTTAAAACTGCCTAATCCACAAGTCTAGCCTAAGCTAGTTGGTGTAGGAGTCTATAAAATAAAACTTACTAATAATTTTTAAATTATATCGTTTATTTTAAGGGCTGTTTTTAGTCATAGGGTAAATGGCATGAAACTTATGCGGTGTTTTGACTCAAAGTTGAAACAAAACGACTAAGCAAAGAGAAATGAAATGCAAAAAGCAAGAAGTATTTTCTTTATTTTTCAAATAGAAACTTGAAAGCCACAAAAGAAAATTTTATTTTTATTTTTATTTTTTCAAAAACAATGATATGCCATGTAATCTAGACTAAAAACCTAATCTACATGCATATAAAGCAAACATGTGTTTTTGTCTTTTTCTTTTACAAATGCAAAAGAAAAATTTACCTACAAAGTAAATTATGCAGATAAGAAGAACAAAGCAAAAGGAAACTCTGCTATACAACCACCAAACAAAATCTAGAATGCCCTAAAGTCAGTATAAACCCTACTTTCAAGGAAGGCTTGCATAAAAGACAAGTCAACTATTTTGGCAAGGTGGAATTAACCAAAAAAAGAAGAAGGAAACAAACACCAATAAGCTTTTGAACTCAGACAAAGATCACTAACAGAGGATGACCAGAAACATAAGCCAAAAATCATGCCAAGCAAAGAGGGTGGGGGAAAAGAGAAAAGAGAAAACCCTAATGCTATAGAAAGGCTTACCACATAGATAAAGAACAACCAAAATGGATGACACTAACTCCCTAGAGACATGCACCTATAGAGGACACCAAAAGACCTACCAAACAACCCACAACAACAGAAAAAACCACAAAAATGAGGAAAAAATACAATGTTTTAGGGGCACACGCGGGTTGTACTATTGATAGGTCGCGTGTCATACATGGGTTGATAGTACAGCAAGTCACGTGTACAAGCACACACGGGTTGTATTACTGACAAGTCGCGTATCATACGCAGGTTGATAATATAGAAAGTCGCGTGTACCAAACCAGAAACACGACTGTTCATTCTGCAACTTGTGTATGGGTGGAAAAAATCCCAAAAAAGGTTAAAAACTTCCTTAGGAAGGCATGGGAAGTGTGCTATCATACTTAGAAGGTGTTCCTAAGTGGAAAGAAATACCTGAAACTTCACAAAAGGCTGAAAGAAATATAGAGAAACCACAAACAGAAAAGGCACTCCCCAGCGGAGTTGCCAGTTTTGTTGTAAAGGAAAGTTTCCTATGGCTAGGGTTTAAGAGGCCATCAACGTACTAGGGTTAAAAGGTGGATGCCAATTGTTCTGCAAGAAAATACAAGCAAGATCAAAGATTAGAGTGGTTCATACCTTAGACAAATGAAGGTTGATCCAAGCAGCCCTTCCATCCTCTTCTTGCTCCTCTTGCTCCAAGGGACCTACAAAACGAATTATACCTTCCTCAAACCATTATGACCACATATAAAGCAATGATAATCAAAACAATAAAAGAAACTATTTTGATTAACATAAGCATATGATCATAAACAGAGATTCAATCACACATTGAACAATGATTTGGGAAGAAGAAGGACATCACATATTTATTAATCTTGAAAACAAGTACAAATATACCTTCTCTTCAAGTTCGGCACCTCACGAAACCTTGATCTCGTTTTGCTTCTTCTCTTCTCCATGGAACTCAGCCTCCAAGCTATGCAACACAAGGAGAAATATTCTAGGGAAAAGGTGTGGGCAAAGAGAGTCCCAATTCCTCAAGCATAATGATGCAAATATTCAAGTCTCCTCTCATGGACCTCCCTACCTCTATTTATATGCTTAATGAAGAGTTAGGGTCGAAGACAAGGTAGTTACAACTGAAGGAGTCAATTGCATAACTACCCAAGCTCCCCAAATTTAAAAATACGTAATTTTTTTGACATTTTCAGGAGGCGTATGCGGGTTGCAGAAACAACAGTCGCGTACATGAGGAGGTATACATAGGTTGCAATGCAGAAAGTCATGTATTTAAGGTGTATGCAACTATTATTTATAGCAACCTGTGTACGCATGTGGGTTTCTTTAAGGAAACTCGTGTACGTATGCGGGTTTCTTTCCTTAAGGAAAGTCACATACACATCAAAAAGTTCATTTTTAGGGTATTTCTGGGCATTTTCGGACTTTGGTGTCTTCTGGAAAGGTTTAGCTAACAAAGATACCTTTCTGATGGTGTAGAGATGAGGTCAAATGGAGTTACAAAACGCAAGATATGGGTCCTCCAATTTATGTGTTTGTTCAGTGACTTTCATTGACTTTCATGAAGTGTCGACATGCGACAGAATCATGAGAAAGTGGTCACAGGTAGAGATGTGTCATTTTGATCTATAACACATGGCCATGTGAATATGATAGGGTTCTTACTATCTTGTGAATACAAGTGTCCATGGACATGTGGTTACAGCTCCATGATCGCTTGCTCGCCTCTAGAAATAAAAACACATCTAGGGATTATGTGGGAAACCCAACCAACTATCTTGCTTCCTGCACCCATCCCAATAACATCAGATAAATTATTTTCTTAGCCTCATTTCATACGATCTTAGTTCACTTGATACCTAATGGAAGGGAACTTAATAGTTGCTAATTTGAAGGTTTTGTCTTGGATATTTGAGCTTAGTTATAAAGTTGAATATCATTTTTTCTCATCTTTGGCTAATTCCCTTCGCTTCCAGGTACATAAAATTTGATACATTTGCACCTAAATTAGAAAGGGGACTCCCTATTAATAGAATTAGTATCTGGATGGCTTCACAATAAATCTTAGCACGTGCAGTAAGACAAGAGATCATTGAAAATAATAGTAATGTCATTGGTTTTCAAGATGATGGTACAAAGGTAATATTTCAATATTTCTTTCCCACATTTAACCTAGAAAAGATACATTGCTAAGGAAATCATTGCATGATTAGGATAATGGAAATTTCAAGTTTTGATTACAATCAAAAGTATTGTTAGAATTTTGGTCAGATTTGTGCATTCATGGTATGTTGACTAGGCAATGTTAATCAGGTAATGGTAACATTAAAGGATGTTCGTCATTATGAGGGTGACCTTTTTGTTGTTGCAGATGGAAAATGGTCAAGGTAATGGTGGAATAAGCTCCCAAATCCTATTCTTGTGATGCATATTGGTATCTTATCAAGTCTATAGAAATACATCATATAATATTGGATGCAGATATTCCTGTCAATGACAAGTTAATGTTACAGATGTGCAATAAGATTTTCGAGCCAAAAGAAGCTACATACTCGGGGTATGCATGTTGGCATTGCATATTTTTTGCTTCCTGACACTGAAACTGTGGGGCATATTCTTCTATGTTGGTTTTATACTTGTCTCTGAAATTTTACGCACCTTTTTAATTTACTTAGGAATATAGTTATATATAATTCACTAATCATTGTCATGTGTAGAACTTGCATGACTAGAGATAAATAATAAGTATGGGGCAAGCTGTCATGTCTTGCTCATGCCACAGGAAGAAATGTGTTAGTGTCTAACAATTGACTCTTGTCCCAAAGGTATCGAGTATTTTTGGGACAGAAACACTATTATATTTCTTCTTATGTTGGAAGTGGGAAGATGCAATGGTATGCATTCTACAATGAACTAGTTGGAGGTGGTGATCCTACCAATGGTGTGCCAATTTATTCGGGTATAATTATTTTTTGTCATTATATATGAGAAGAATATCTTTTAGAAAACATTTTAGTATTTTAACGTGTTATTTGAGTTTTATGCAACATGTCTCAATTTCATTACCATTGAGATTTACAAAGTTAAAATTGCTACCAATCCTGGGTCCACTAATATAGATGTTTGAAATGTGACTATCACCTTTGTAATTCATAAAAAGCATGTCTAGTCATGTAACAAACAAAAGGTGGCATATCACCTCTGCAATTCATAAAATCCTTGTCTTGTTGATGAAAGCACTAGAAACATCACAACCTTTAAGGAGTCATGGTTAGTATGATAAAAATGGTTGGTTTCATAAATTTTAAGCAACCTACAAATTGGGGCAAGAGAAAGGTTTTCTATACCTCAAATTTGATTGATATGGATAACATAGTTTGAGGTGAGGTGGTATAATGAACAAACAACCAATGTTTGAGGTGAGGCAGCAAAATGGATTGAAACTGACCCAACATAGAAGGAAGGATCAGTAAGGTATCCATAGGTGTTCAGTATGAGTTCACATTCACCATTTCCCCATTCAATCATCCCCCATTCCCACATGAAGGACATGTTACTCAAGTCGACAACACACCCCATTACCCTTTCAACCTTTCCCCTTTCACCTAACGATATGCTACATGAGTTACAAAATGAGGTGTTTCCAATAAGGTAGAGTTGTTTCCAATTAGGTTTTCTTGCCGACAATGATGTACATAGTACTAATGCATGTCGAGGTCAATGTTGATGGTGATTGGCGATGGAAATAGAAATGGTGTTCAAAACTGTGGATACAATATCCCTTTATGTTTACCGACGCAGGAAGCTTTCAGTTATATCTGCTTACCATTAACCATGTCATATCCATCAACCGATTATAATTTATGTTAGCCCAAAACAAAAAGAACACTTATGGGGTCCTGGACAAGTCCAACGATGCTAAGAACAATGAATCCAAATGTCTAGGAAATATCATGAAGAACAATTAATCCCAATGGGCTCTCTGCAATATTAAAATAATTTTTATGGGCACTTAGTTAACTCTAGAATTTGACAGATTGTTAAAATTACTAATATTCTCATAGTGCTCCAAGATCCTCAGTCCAGTGATTGGAATTCTAGGCCAAAAAAATGGATTTGGAAAATTTGACAAAGGTATTAATAATCTTCTCTACAAGTTTCAAAGAATAGGTGCAAGACTACGTGGGTTTTGATCTCTGATATGTGGGTCTATGGGTACCATGAATCTAGTAGGTCATCAAAACCTAGGGCCAGGTTTTTTGTTTATTGAATTAAATTTATGATTGTCAGATATGTTTAAACAAACTACCATAACTTACCAAAAAACATCAATGGCACTCAGATTTCCTATCCATTGCATGTATAACCTAATAGTTTTTTTCAACTTCCTACGAATTATAATGATGAATTTACAATAGAGACCCTCAATTTATTAAATTGGTAAATCTCAAGAATAAAAATAAATACCTATGTTGACCCAGAAAAAACGCAACCCACTCATTTAATTCACAAATGATCTACCTGGCCAATCCAATTCCACCGATAATTTCGAATGGAATGGGTATTAGGAATGTTTTTAAATGGGAGGTTGGAATCAAAACCCCTACATCAAAAAACAACATGCCTTTTAATCCAAGTGAGATAGTCACAACAAACTATAGGTAACAAGAAACCCTTTCCAAATGATGGATCATATCAAATTCATTTCAAACAAAATAAAAACTCTCACATAAAAAACAAACTTCCTTTGAATCCAAGAAAGGAAATCACATTAAGCTATAATATGAAATCCCTTGTAGCACTATGCTTTTATTTTGGAGGGAAAATGAAAATTCCAAGCTTTGCTTTGAGAGGGAAAATGAAAATTCCAAGATTTGCTTTATGAGGGAAAATGAAAATTGTTTTTTCAATAAGAAAGAGGTTTTGTTTTGTTTTGTGTTTTATTTTTATTTTAAATTTAATGTATAAATTAAAATTTGCATTAAAATTAAAAGTAAAATTAAAATATTTTTTAATTTAAAAGTATTTTTTATATTCACAAAAAAAATATTATAAAAAAACTAACGTGGAGGGGTATATACCATGTTTATCTTAGCAATTTTCTTAATTTTATTAAAGTAGAAATAAGAATGTACAATAAGATCCAACTATTTGGCATCGTTAATTAATGGGGACACCTTGGCTAGTTTCTATGCGTTCCTCTAAGTTGGACTCCCTCTAACCTTTTGTTGTGGTTATCGTTGAAGAACCCCTATCAGAATCAAATCCCCTTGGGGAAATATTAAGTTTTATGAGGATTTCAACTTCCCATTGGATTTTATTCTCCCATTAATCATATCTTAATATGGGATATCTAATAGAGGGACCCTAAATATTCATGTGGTTGAATGTGATATGTTGTTGAAGGAGAAATGATAGGATGTGACTCAAAATTTTTAAGATATCCTCAATCAACCCTGTTATGGAGAAGATTTCCTATGGATTGGGGTGGACCACAAAAAAATATATGACACTAAAAATAAACCCATTTCTATGTGCAATAGAGATAAAAAGAACTAACACTAGGGGATAGAAGGCATACCTTATTTCGAAAGGTTGTAGTCGATCTCCATTGAGATTTTCAACCACGTTCATACCTACATTCCATCATCAACAACAACGAACAAGTAAATCATGATATATATTAAGTGTTATGCCTACTCTAGCACATATAAAACCAATATGCATACATCAAAGTAACTGCATCCATGGATAAAAAACATTCATAGTTACACACATACAAAGGATGAGAAATGGATATTTTTATTGATTATAAACAGAGATACAAGTGACAAACTCTGTCGACACCTCGTTGAAATGAATAAACCGAGTCCTCCACTTGGGCCTCCAACACTTCAATCCTCCATCTCCATGGCAAGCTCACAATGCAATGGAAATCTTGAAAACAGCATCAATGGGTGCTCACAAGGATAAAGGGATGCATACTCAAGCATGTATGAATGGGGCACAAATGAACTATAGTTTCCTTGCTCTCTTCAATTCTCCCTCCTCCTTCAATGTATCCAAGGGGCCCAACATATAGCCCTTAAATAGGAAATGAAGGGTCAAGTAAGGGCATTTCTAGGCATATGAGAGGCCAAAGGTCAAGTTATTCATCACTCAATGAGGAAAACTCCAAAATATTTTATTTTTGGGTACATTTCCCAATGTACGTAGGTCATAGTGAGACAAGATGCATGTACACACGAGATGTAAGATTGTGACCCACATATACAAATAAATAGGGATTTTTTAAGGTGTTTATTGGAATATCAAAGTTTCTTTTGAGCAAAGGGGGTCCAAAGAGTATGCATAGGGACAGGGAAGGCCATAAAAGCATGATCTACCAAGTGTGGTAAAATCATCTATAGTAGATGCCCCCTAATGTGTGAGGTCATAGGGGTAACACGATGGCTGAAATACATTATCAATCGCATAAGTGGAGTAATGAAGACCCGGGAGGGAAAACCAACCACTCATCAGTACAATACAATAATAAGTCTCAGTGTGTGACTACAAATATGAAGCATAGTAGTCCCATATACAAAATAGTACAATGGCCATGAATAGACATGATAAACATATGAGTCATGTGGTCATCGCCACATACAACATAAAGTGAAATAGTGTCTCCATACTGAATGAAGACATCTGATAACACACTAGGGTCTGGTCATGAGATATGACATCTCATGGATACTAGCATGATCGAAGAGGTAGCATATATGGAATTCCACCAATATCAAATTCTTCTACACAAACTGCTACTAGTACATGTCCCATCATGTGAATAAAGTTGTCGAGGTTGAACATGATGGACCATCGTCTGATTACTAGTCATTGATGTATACCGTTAATAGACACGAGATATCCCACCGATAATGATAATGGTAATCAAGGTAGAGAGTGCAATCAAACAAGTGTGAATATATGTGTTGAGGTCAAACACTTGAGTGAGTCCATCGATCAGAGGACATTGATGTATTCCCAAAACTTTTGATGGTGAGAGAACATTCCATTGATGACTACAAGCCTCAAGGGACTCAATGGACTCTAGAATCATATTCCAGAATAAATGATATGAAGTCTATGGAATGTAATCCACTGAAAGGAGGGAATTAAGGAATCCCCCATCAACCAACACAAGGTACTCGACAACACTGGATAATTTGGAAGACTTCGGATGAACAATATGTGCACGAACCAGTAACTATATCGAGAATGGCCGACACACAAAGACAAGATAGCTAAGGAATGAACAAATCAGGCTAATACTTCCTTCGAACAAGAGCATAATGTAGATGGGGAATGATAGGAATCATAGACACATCATGAAGAATAGGACAACTCTGCAACATAGGAGGCATCGACAAAGGCTCCATGGGGGCTGTAAACATAACTAGTCGGTGGAGAAAACTCAGATTAATGAGTACAACTCCTAAAGTGATACTACTAACCCAAATGATGAAATGTAATATACAATACTCTGTTCAAAGGCAACATGACTTGAAAACTTCCAAAAGTAACATCATTTCCCATCCATATTTTTATGTTTTTAAAATTGTTTTGGTCTTTTTCATATTAGGAAGCTCGAAAAAGAATAGAAATGATTATAATACATAACCAGGAGGAGACGAGTGTTGTAAGCAAGAAAACTAGTTCCAAGCAGTGGAACATACCTATACTTAATGCAAGGAAGCATGTGCAGGATAAGGACACTCGGGGGAATGTCTCCTCCAGGTAAGGGACGATCAAGATGCAAAAGATATATAAGAGGATCTACTTAGATGGAATTGAGGCAAGCTCAATATATATGGATGATAAAATTGATGCAGGGAGCTGAAATAAAGCTCAATACGGCAAGAAAACACATGAAAATGCATTTACAACTTGATATAAATGGGAGTCCCTATGGAACATGGCTAGCATAAATTTCAATAAATAATATGTGGTTCTTGCTCGAAGACATGGCGTGACAATAAGGGACTCCCAGACCTAAGGGAGGAATCACAACATGGGTAGCAAATGGAAAAGTGGGATCTAACTAGGGCACCCATGAAAAGGAAAGCTCTACCACTTATGTAATTCCACTTCTAGTAGCAATGTGAGGTTCTGTAACATTACGAAGTGGGTTCATACCTATAGTTAAGGTGACATGGTCATAGTTTAATGCATTATGCATACAAAAATTGATCATATCCTATACGCCACTTTGAAATTATACCTCTGATAGATACAAATGAGTCAAGACCTCGATGAAAATGTGCTCGAAACAAGTCCCTATATCACAAAAATAGGCCAAACTAGTTTAACAGAGTTAATAAAGGTCCAAAACTATAGGCAAGTGGGTAAAAATTTCAAAACAAATTTTATAAATAGTAAAATTTTTATTTTTCACCATGCCATTTTTTTTACCAAATATAGTGCATTTGGAGCCATTTTGGATTATGAACTCCAATTGCCAATTCCGGGAGCTAGGAACAATGAAATCGTGAACGGTTAGGGCCAGGTAAATCCTCATCACACTCTTTATCTTTTTAATGCATTTATTTCAATTTTTAATGGTGTAATTTTTTGTTTGGAGCCCCATAAAGATGGATACCAAGCCCACGCGAGTCACAGGATATCGGGTCGCATACAGGGTCAGGTATACGCGGGAAAAGTAAATCTTTCCCTCGTAGATGTGTGACTATCAAAAGGAAAAGTCACGCATATTTGCGTTCATACCCAAAAAAGGAAAAATCTCATGAAAAATACATATTTGTTTTGTAGGATGGTGCTAGAATGGAGGGAACATGAAAATGAGGATGTGGATAGGGAAGTCTAGCATGACGTAAATGACCAAAAATATCGAAGGGGATGTGGTCTATACAAGTTTTGGAAACTTCAGAGCTTGAGATATCAACTAAGGATTCTACAGATACTTGTGGATTATTGGGATCTAGATACTTAGGATTTTCATCTTGACGGGATGCCTATGAGAATCGATGTAGAAGATACATATTTCGTTATTGGACTATCTCGCCGAGGTGAGGTAGTCAACTTGAGGGCTCGTGGAGTAGGAGGTGATATCACCATCAAGGAATATATAGCTTTGTATTGTCTTCTAGATACTGAAAATAACATAATCCAAGTTCATGTAAGCTCCATCTAGAGTCTTGGTCTCAAGGTGATTGTACTAGTTCTATCAAACATAGAGGGTTCGGAATCACCTCATCAATCCTCTAGCCCTATCATGTTTTATGTAGTAGAGTGTATGAGACCCACAATATATGATTGGAGCACATCATTTTTGAGCAACATGAAACAACAACTGACTGACTATAACCTGGGCAGGACAAGGAATTTTGGGTTCACCAACATTCTCAGTACTTACTTCTTCGAGAGGGTACTAGGCCTTATCCAAAGAGTACAGGTTCATCCACATGGTCTATGAGATCTAGCCCAAATCCGATGGGAAGAGGTGATGCGACAATTAGGGGGAGGTAGGACACCCGCTCCATTTCCCCCAAACTTCTACCACTGGTGGTAGCGACATATCATGGTCGTGGACGACTATCCCTATGCAAGGATTGAATTCTGCGGAGACCCAGACATGCCATTACCACCAGGTGCTACATATGGTGATCTAGGTAACAATCCGAAATGTGTTTTTTAAACTATTTGATTTTTTTGTATTTTTTGATATAATGGAATCAAAAAATGTGTTTTTGGTGGTATGATGTACTAATATCAATCATGCACATGCCGATGTGGGTCCCAGATGGTCAGATGGATTTCCCTGACATCGTCAAAGGGGATGAGGTGATGACATCCTAGGTGCAGATGTGGAGCATAAAATCCAGAGGATGCATACCAACTTCATCCAGATGACACATAAGGCATCTATGGTGCAATTCGAGTACTTTCCTGAGGCAATGCATAGACATGTCGTGGGAGTGCCCGATGAGTGGGTTAGACTCTTTCGATGGTTGGCCAATTTCGTTGTGTGTTTTCATGACCATCACCCCGGTCCGCAGACATAGAGGCCTAGATATACATTTTGTATGGGTTTTATAGTTTTTTTTGTAGCTTGAAGCCCCAATTTTGTATCATGACATTTTGTACTATGACAACATTTTGGACTATATTTTGAAATGAAAAATGCTTATAGTGATCGGTTTATTATATTTACATTTGTTATTTGAATTTGAATGGAATGTGTGTGCTTCATGATTGATGTAACAAATGCTAGTCTAATACATAATTTGCATAAGAATCGACAACATGATTGTAGATCCTAGGAATATGAATGTATGTTATGTGTTCAAATTGTTGTTCTAACAATATTACCTGTAAGAATATTCGTAATAAAGTCATATCTCTTATACAATACACACCATTTAATTGTGACACAACCAATTGCGATTCAATACGTACCTCAAGGGATTGAATACCATGAGAGATGGAATTACGTAGTATCTCAATCACAACACTATATTCAACAACATTTTTGGATGATGGATGGAGACATACACCCCTTGAAGACACTACATGACCCCTAGATGTATAGATGAACCAAGCAACTAAGGATGAGTTTTGAGTATGGATGTTAGCACCGTCATCGTATCCTACATATACCGAAGACCATGTCAACATATTCCACAACAAAGGGAAGAGTGTCAACAAACCAAATCGCTACAAGGGGACCAAAAGTAAAGTATACAATTGTACACTAATATACAAAATATTAGCTATTACGGAGAGAAACTTCCTATGGGGGTATCACAATAGAAAGTATGACACCAGAAATCAATATTTCCCAATATACGAGAGCAGTAAGCAAATCTAACACTAAGGGATATAGAATCATACCTTGTTCCAGACAGTTGAAGTAGATCCTCATTGAGATTTTCCAATGCAATTGCAATTATAATTTGCTCTCAACAACAACAAACAAAGCAAGCATGATATATATAAATGTGTTAGCACTATTCTACAATATATAATCAATCATGTATAAACAATCAAATACATCCATGGATTCAATATTCATATTCAAAATGCACATGAATTAGATAGGAAAACATATTTCTATTAAAAAATCAGAGATACAATAGTGACAAACTTTGTCGGCACTTCTGCGAACTGGAGAAACTGAGTCCTCCACCTGGGCCTCCACCACTTCAATCCTCCATCTCTCAATAGAAATCTCACAAAGCAAGGGCAAGATTGGGAAGAAAATTATGTGCTCCAAGGGACAAAGGGATGCAGACTCAAGTATAAGCAAAGGTGAGGCAATAATGGACTATAGTTTCCTTACTCTTCAATTTCTCCTCGTTCAATGTATCCAAGGGGTTCCTTATATAGAACTCCAAAGAGGTAATGGAGGGTCGAATCCGAGCCTTCTCAAGTAATTTGGAATGTCAAGAGTCAATTTATTCAGATTCAAATGAGGAAAAATCCAAAAATATTTTCCATTTTGCACACATCCCAATGTATGCGGTTTCGAGGTCAAAAACTGCGTATACACGCGAGTATTTCTTTAAAAGTTGCGTATAGGTATAAATAGGCAATTTTTGGGGATGATATTGGAACATCAAAGAATAGTATAAGTCCATGGGGTCCAAAGATTCTACAGAGGGACAGCGAAGGCCATAAATGTGTGATCTACCTGGTGTGGTAAAATCAGCTATAACAGATGCCCCCTAATGTGTGAGGTCAGAGGGGTAACATGATGGCCGAAATACATTATAAAATCCATCCTAGAATTGGAGTAATGAAGACCCAGGTGGAAGAACAAACCACTAATTAGTAAAATACAATATTCAGTCTCTACATGTGATTGCAAATACATGTAGAAGTCCTGGATACATAAGAGTGCAATGTCCATGAGTAGGCATGATATACAAAGTGTCATGTGTGGTCATCACCACGTACAATATACAATGGATCAAGATCTCCATGATGGATAGAGATATATGATATACACTAGAAATACTGGAATGATGATCACGAGAGCTTAAATCTCATGAATACTGGCACGGTCAAGGAGGTAGCATATATGAAATGCCACCAAACTGGAAGGTCTTCTACACAAACCGCTACAAGTACATGTCCTACTATGTGAATAAATGTGTCAAGGTCGAACATAGTTTCCATCATCTAATTACCATTCGTTGATGTATACCATTAATAGATGCGAGATAACCCACTGATAATGAAAATGGGAATCAAGGTACAGAGTGCAATCTAACAAGTTTGAATAGATGTTTTGAGGTTGAACACTTGAAAGAGTCGATCGATCAGGGGACATTGATGCATTCCCAAAATTGTCGATCATGAGAGAACCTACCACTGATGACTGTAATTCTCAAGGCACTCAAATGAATCTAGACTCATATTCCAAAATAAATGATATGATGTCGATGGAATGGAATCCACTAGAAGGAGGGAATTAAGGAATTCCCCATCAACCAACACAAGGTACTCAACAAAGCTATATAATGTGGAAGAACTCAACGAACAAGATGTGCACGAACCATAAACAATACCAGGAATGGTCGACATGCAAAGTCAATATAAATAAGGACTGGTCGACTTAGGCTTCAACTTCCTTCGAACAAGAGAATAAGGAAAGTGGTGACTGAAGGTAGGCAGCATGGACTCGATATGCAAACTGGGAAATATATGTGACACAAGAGGCATCAACAGAGGCTCCATGGGGACTAGAATCATAACCAGTCGGTGGAGATAAACTCAGAGTAATGAGTACAACTCCTAAATTCAAACTAATAACCCAACCAACGGATGTGATATACAGTGCTCTATTCGAAGGAGACACGACTCGACTGCTACCAAAGATAACATCTTTTCCCGCCCGAATTTTTATGTTTTAGGATTTTTTTTTGGACTTTTTCAAATATTTTGAAAATCTTGAAAAAGAATAAAAGTGCTTTATAGTACATATCTAGGAGGAGATGAGTGTCAGGGATAGGAAAGTTAGTTCCAAGTAGTGGAACATAACTATACTCAATGCAAGGAAACATGTGCAGGATAATGACACTCAGGGGAAGGTCTCCTCCTAGTAAACGGGTGATAAAGCTGCAAAGGCTATGTAGAAGGATCTCCTTGGATAGACATGAGACAAGATCGGGCTATATGGCTTATAACTCTGAATCAAGGAGCCGACATAAATCTAAATAAGGAAAGCAAAACTCATGAAATGAAATTACAACTTGATATATACAAGGGATTCCCTACGGGGAAAAGCTAGCATAAAGTTCAAGAGGAGCATGAAGCTCTTGCTCAAGGAAATGGCGGGACCAAAAATGGACTCCCACAACCTAAAGGAGGCATCTCATCATGAGTACCAAATTCAAAAAGGATATAACTAGGGCACCCATGTATAGGAAAGATCTACCATTTGCACAATACCACTTCTAACAACAGCATGAAGGTTCCATGATATCATGGAATGGATTCGTACCTAAGGTTAAAATGAAATGGTCATAAGGTCATGAAAAATGCAGGCAGATGTGAAAACCTAACCTATATGCCAGTTCATACATTATACTTGTAATAGGCATGAACGGATCAAAGACTCTGTCAAAACGCGCTCAAAACGGGCCTCTAAAACACCATAATAGTCCAAATGGTACAAAAATGGCCAAAAACAGGTCAAAACTATAGAAAGTGGGTAAAAATTAAAAAAAAATCTATAAAATAGTGAAAAAATAAAATTTTCCATACCATTTGAAAATTTACCCACCATAGTGCATTTGAGACCAAAAAATTCATAAGCTAATCCTGGGAGCATCGGTCCACAGAATCACATTCCTTCTAGTTTAGGTAGAAGCTCATGCCCTTCTCTTCCATCTACATGTTTTTATTTTTAATTTTGATGGTCAATTTTTAATCTTGGGCCATCCCAAAGGGGGAAATTTCGGCCCACATGGAAATCGGGTCTTTTTCTGCGTATAGGGCTAGACATACGTGGAAAACCACGATACCCATGTATGTATGCAGGATTTTTGCAAACAGATGCATATAGGGCCACAAAAAAGAAAACCAAGGGAAAATTTTAATGGAACTTGGAAATTCCTGTGTAGGATGGTTCCTAGAATGGAGAGAGCATGAACATGATGATGTCGAAGAGGCCGTGTAAGCTGATCTAATGGCTTGCAAATGTTAACGGCTTGTGGATTATACAAGTTTTGGCACCTTGGAAGCTTAAGGGAAAATCCAAGGCTAGTCCAGCTGCTAGTGGATTACTGGGATCCTGACTCAGAGACATTTGAGTTATACGGGATGCCCCTTACCCTCGAGGTTGAGGACATCTACTTCATTACAGTATTTTCCTGAAGAGGAGGAGTGGTAAACCTATGAGATCATGGGATAGGAGGTGGGATCACCATAGATGAGTACATTTCCATGTATTATGTCCCATATACGGAAAAGGTTGGGATTCAAATCCTAAAAAACTTGATCCAAAACCTCAGTTGAAGGCCATAGTGTTGGTACTGGGCAGGATAGTAGGGATGGAATCTCTCCACCAGGTTTCAAATCCTTTGATGTTCTATGCGGTGGAGTCTATACATCCTACAATATATGACTGGAGTACCTCACTACTGAGAAAAAAGAAACAACAGCTTACAGACTGCAAGACGGGGCGGGTGAGGAACTTCGACTATGGAAGCATCTTGAGTGCTTTCTTTTTTGAGCGTGTGTCAAGGATAAGCCCAAGAGTTGAGACTCCCCCACACTAAGTTTGAGATTTGAACCAGCTACGCTGGGAAAATGTCATGCAAAGACTAAGAGGGGGGTGGGTGACCAACCCCTACCCAATAAAATTATTTCTCTGGTGGCATAGATAGATCATCGCCATAGATGACTATCCCTATGCATCGATAGAATTTTGTGGAGACCCAAACATTCCCATACCAATAGGCTCTGCATATGGAGAGATAGGTAATGAATCTTGACTCAAACTAGTTTTTTGAATTATTATTTTTTTGTGTTTTTTGATATATGGAATCAAAAAGACATGTTTTTGGTGTGATGACATATAGTGATACTTTGTCATGTACATGCAGATGTGGGACCACGACAACCAGATGGCTTCCCTCATCATTGATGGATGGGAAGAGGAGATGAGATCATGGGTGTGGATGCGGAGCGTACGCTCCAAAGCATTCACACGAACTTCATTCGATTGACACATAGAGTTCCCATGGTGCAAGTTAAGGGCTTTCCTGAGGCCATGCAATGCCAGGTGGTTGGAGTACCACGGGCATGGGTTCATTTATTTTGTTGGCTTATTAGAGCCATAGTGTGCTACCATGACCAACACCCTCCTCCCCCACATGCTTAGAGGCTTGGGGTGTATTTTTTGTATGGCTGTGTAGTATATGTTGGTGGCTCGAAAACCCCATTTTTGTACATGACACTTATGTATTATGACACCACATTTATTGGACATATATTTTAATGAAAAATACCTATGATGATAGGTTATTATTTTATTTATGTGTGTAAATGTGTTTGTGAATGCATTATCTTCTATGAAACAAATGCCAATCTAGTACATAGGTAGCATATGAATCAACAACTTGATTAAAATTTCTTGTAAAATATGGATGTATGTTATGTTCTCCAATTGTCATTCAAGCAACCTGACACACAAGAACCTTCATAACAAAGTTGGATCGCTAACATGATACAATCCATTAAGTTGTGAAACCACTAACTGCAAATCAAGACGTACCTCAAGAGAGTGAATACCATGTGAAATGGTATCATGCAATAACTCAGTAACATCACTATACTCTACAACATTGTTCGATGAAGGCCATAGACAAACCCCTCCTGAAGACAACACTTGACCCGTAGGAGTATAAATCACCCAAGAAACTGAAGCTGAATTTTGAGTGTGGCAGCTAGCACCATTAGTGAATCCTACATAAACCAAAGACTCTATCGACATCTGCCACAACAAACAAAAGCTAGTAAACAAACTCGATCAACATAAGTATACCCAAAACTATGCTATGCAAATGTACAATAATATACAAAAAATCAGCCTCGACTGAAAATCATGCATAGTACTTCTTAAGATATAGCCCATTTCTAGGCTCCACCAAGGCTTCCCCTTCATAATCGACTAAATCATAGGAACCTTTCTCTAACACTCGCTTAACCACATAAGGACCATTCCACATGGGATTAAACTTTCCTGCCCCCAAGGGTTCCTTAGCTTGGTCCCACAAGAGAACCAATGTTCGGGTACACAGAGTACTCCCAAAAGACTGAACACCTAAAGCAATCACTTCACACAACAAGATCACAGATCAACACACCGATGTTTGTCACATGGTTAAAACCTTCGAGAGGGAAACATTCCATATCCTTAGCCAAATAGCTACTTGGAGCAATTTATTATGCAAAAGAAGAAAGTTACAAATGAGCTTCTCATAATCGATCAACTAGACAAGGACCCTCCATGATCTTTAAATAGAGATCATGGACCAATCGGGTGTTAAGCCATGGATCAATGGTAGGTATGATCTAAGAGAAGTTGAACCATCGGATCACTTTATGTCTAGAACATATCGTGACCATTGGATTATAATATTTACAAATGCATACTAATGCATACTAAAGAAACACACTTTACCTAACGGATATATTACACAAGTTGATCTTAACTAAATCCTAAGTGTCTAAATATCCTAACAACCAAGTCACCTTCACTAAACCTCTTAGGATGGACAACATTATCATACTGGACCTTGACGTGATGCTTGTTAATCTCAAGAGCCACTAAAGAATCTCGACATTTCTCATCAAGCTGCTCCAAGTGGACCAAATGTTCTTCCAATGTGGAAGTGTCTGGTAAAAGCTCCACGGCTAGCTTCAATGAAGGGATTTCACACTCAACCGGTAAGATCGACTCCACCCCATGTACAATATGATAGGGAGAAAAACTGGTTGTAGTATTAACCATGGTTTTATAAGCCCACAAAGCAGGGTATAACATGATATGCCAATTGGTCTTGCTTTGTGCGATGGTTTGTTGGAGAATGGACTTAAGTTACTTGTTCACTGCTTCAACCTATCCATTCGCTTAGGGATAGTAAGAAGAGGAATTCTCTTGATTATACCCTAACTTCAAAGACAACTCTTCCATCATCTTGTTCTAAAAGTGCCTTCCATGGTCAGTGACAAGCTCCCTCGAAATGCCGAACTGGGTGATAATATGGTTGAATATGAAATGCATGGTTGTTTCACTACCAGATTAATTGTGGGTGTAGCCTCCTCCCATTTCATGAAATAGTCAACAACCACAATAATGTGATGGTGCCCCCCAAGCGAAGCTGGGTTGAAATCCATAAAATTGACCCCCCACTTGGTGAATGAACCGGTGGTGATAATCAAATGCAAAGAGGTGGGATGAGAGCACATATTTTGTGCAAACACTTGGTAAGGGTGGCACTGCTTCACTGCATTAACGCAATCTTTAAAGATGGAAGACCAAAAATAACCTACTCTCAAAATATTTTGAGTTGTAGAAAGATTAGATAAATGACCACCACAATCCCCTCCATGGAAATCATTCAAAACAACCTCAACCTCTTTGCAAGTTAAGCAACAATGCAAAATGGAATCAACCTCACGACAGTATGAAGTGTTATCCACAAAGAGGTAATTCTTCGCTATATGACGTAGTCATCAACGCTTACTCATGAGAGGTGAGAAGGAACCTTTAATCTCTACAAGTAGACAATAATATCCCCATACCATGGGTCTGTAGTCGAAATGAGAAAATGTGCTCATCAACGAAAGAGTGCTCATGAACCTCTCCCTCATCCATCATCCAAACCTGAAAAATCATATCTAAGCTTAGCAAAAATCATTGACTTATTCGACTTCACCGAAACAAACTCAAGGTCAAATTATTGCAATATCACAATCCATTTATTATACTTTCCCCCTATCATCCTTCTGGTGAGGACGAATTGAAATGGATTAATGTGAGCTATAACAAAATTTTGGTGAAGAAGGATATAATGCCTCAAACGCTGAACTGCGTGGACGATAGCTAAGGCCAACTTATCAACATGTGTCATTAGAGGACAATTGAGGTATAAAATGGGAATTCTAAGGAAAATAATAAAATAATAGTTAAGATAATAAAATAATAGTAATTAATTTTGGAGGAAGAATGAAAAAAACTACTTTTTGTGTTCGTATTTTCGACATAACTCCCTGTGTTTTTACTCAAATTCTGAGTGGGAGAGCTCGTTGGATGTGGAATTTAATTCCACATCTAATGAGTACCCACACTACATACTTTTGATGGACCCATCTACACCAAAAACAAGAAATACCTGAAAAAACGTGATGATGATGTTGTACCCACGCTGCATACTTTTGACGGACCCCTCTACCCCAAAAACAAGAAATACTTGGAAAAACGTGATGATGACATCATCATCACATTTTTCCAAGTATTTCTTGTTTTTGGGGTAGAGGGGTCCGTCAAAATTATGTAGTGTGGGTACTCGTTGGATGTGGAATTAAATTCTGCATCTAATGAGCTCTCCCGCTCAGAATTTGAGTAAAAACAGAGGGAGATATGTCGAAAATACAAACAAAAAAGTAGTTTTCTTTTATGACAAATATGTCAATTCAACCATTATGGTTGACTCGTTTTATTGAAATTCTATTGGTTCTTTAATTCCAACTCACAAAATTTTTTGTTGGCACATTTTCTTATAAGGCCCATTTTAGATCCCAAATTTCCTCTAATGGTAATGAAGCTCCGCATCGATAAGGTTTCAGCTAAGATATTAGATGACATGCTCATGAAGATACTCATCCTCTTGAACATATACCATACCAATAATCTCTTGATACACTGCCACATATATCAAAAAGTCATGGCTATAGTTGGGTGGACTAAGCACGGGGGTTGATTCCAAGGCTCTCTTCAAAGCATCGAAAGACTCCTGGGCTCACTCATCCCAGATAAATAGAGTGTCTTTCTTCAACAAATGCATAAATTCTTTGGTCAAATTAGAAAAATTGACCATGAATATTCGCAAGAAGTTTTCCATACCCATGCAAACACTGAATATGTATAATGTTAAGCAGTGGAGACAATTGAAGTATTTCCTCCAGCTTCAAAGGATCGACCCTTATACCCTCCTTTGAAACAAAGAACACTAGTAAGTGACCAACCTTCACGCAAAAGATGCACTTATAAGTATTTAACTGAATTTGATAATGATGACATATTTCAAAAACAAAATGCAAATGATAAGGATGACGCACCCTCATCCGAGAGTGAGCAGCTAAGTCATCCAAATACACTTCAATAATATTTTTAAGATCATGAAAGGAAAAGGTCATAGCCCATTGAAATGTTGCTCCAACATTTTTAAGGCTAAAGGGCATCTTCCAGTATGCAAAAGTACCCCAAGGACAAATGAAATCAGTCTTATGTTGGTCTTTGGGTTTAATCTGAATTTGATTATATCCAGAAAATCCATCCATAAAGGAGAAAACTTCACTTCCCGTACACTCATCCAAAATTTTATCAATAAATGGTGTGAGGAAGTTATCCTTAGGACAGGCACTATTAAAAGCTCTAAAATTGGTGCATACACGGATCATTCCCTACTTCTTATCCACCAAAACAGGATTTGACACCCACTCCGTTAAGGTATCAGGATAGATGAAGCTAGATTTGAGTAACTTCTCTATCTCAGCCTTAATAGCGGCTGCTTTCCTAGGATTCATTGCATGCAAACATTGTCTAATAGGTTTAGCATCCAGATAGGTTTTGATTTCATTTTTGACAATGCAAGGGTCAATTATCGACATTTCCTCGTACGACCAAGTGAACACATCTCAAAATTCTTTAAAAATCTCATTGTCCTCTCTAATCTCATCGGGGGAACAATTCACCCTAATGTACACATTTTCAGTCTTGCTAGGAACTCAAGAAATATTGATAGGTATAGTTGGTGATAAGTTAGCCATGTTCCCTACGACATAATTGCTAGGAGAGCCTAATGGGACCACGGGCCTACCAATTTTCTCACTAAATATCGTCCTAAAGTCATCACACTCAATATCATTAAGCTTAGGGAGAAAATAATATCTATGATGCAACTCTCCCCAAGGTTCTAACCCAGACATAGCCTTGAGAATAGCCTCGTCTGATGGAAAGATGTCATCGAGGCAGTCATGTGAGTGAGATGACGACACTACCCAAGTAGACAATGCATAAGGTCCTCCTCCTACACCTGTGAAGAGAAAGGACTAGACTCTACAACCGAATCAATATTAGCTTGATAAGCCACCATAGTTGTAGACAATGCAGGCATGTCCATCTCAACAGGGATAGAAACTTCACCTGAAATACTCAAAGAAGGAAGAGTGCAAGGATCTTCCATATGTGAAGTGCAAAGGGAACTGAACTCAACGATGTTGAAGCCTTACCAAGACTAGAACTGATCATAAGAACATGCACGACATAACTAAAATTTACCATTAGTGAAGGATACATGCCCACCCCAACATTCTCAGTTTCTAGTTGAGAATGATCGATAACCGGGATAGAAAATCCCGATGATGATTTGGAACTAGAATTATCAAAGGATATTTGATCCAGTGTCACAATATTCCCATCCAAAGGAAAATAAACAACCCGTAACAGTGACGATGCGACCGCTTGCATATTGTAAATCCAGTTCCTACCCAGTAAAATATTATATTCAAGGGGTGCATCAACCACCTCGACCTCAATCGCGGTGGTCTTCCCTCCCAATTGGACCTCAAGGGAAGGAATAATGTCGTGTGGACAAAATGATCTTTTGTCAAACGCAGTTAACATAGTGCCTCACTTAGGCAACGCGGGAGAACCCAACCACTTCCAACATGACAAAGACATCACGGAAGCTGCAACACCTTCATCAATCACTGTGTGCTTGATGGTGTTGTTTAGACACTCTACATGAACCAAAATGGACACATAGTAAGGCAAGCGAGGTTGGACTGCATGAGTTTCAAATTTGATCACTGAAGGAGAGCTTCCATCCACCACCCCGAGAGCAGCCAATAAGGCTTTCCTTTGCGGAGGAAAAGTCTGAAGAAATTCTAAAGTGGACATCACACAAGGATTCTGGCCCAAATCCTCAATGATAGAATAGTTCTGGGTGGCTCGGGCATTAGGATTGTTCCTTGAACCCTTCAGGACTCCCTTAGGAATGCAAGGTGGAGCTTCAGGCTTATCAATAGTTTTTTCAATATGCAAATATCTCTCAGGTGGAGTGGGTTCTTTTCCTAGGTTCGGTTGCGATGTACCTAATCCTTAGAATGAGTCACAAAATTTATGGCAGACATCATATTAATGCAACCATGTCCACTAATGATGTTTGATGGGTTTGGAGTCCTGCCAGAAGCACCACCAGGATCCACAGTCCTCGAGTTCATATTCTGATTTTGTGGTAAAGTATTTCTCAACACAGCTACACCTTGTGCGATGAACTTCGAGGCATCTTCCATCCGAGGGCACAAGTGAGTGAGGTGATCATCCCCACAAATATTACAAGGAAATTTAACTATACGCTTAGGTTTTTTGTCCCCCTAGCATTATTATTGTTCTTGTCATTATCATCATTTTCATTCCTATTCCCACCCTTTTGATTGTTTTTACCTTTCTTTTTATTCCATCCAGGTTGTTGGTTAACTTTTTGGTTCGACGATTGCACAGAAAGTGCATCCACCATTTGGGTAGGATACATGAAACCATATCTTGTCCTAAATCAGGCTGGTTAATAGACAAATTATTCTTTTGATTTGTAACCAAGCTTGCAGGATTAGCACTTGCGGATCCAACAATGCCATCGGTATGTGGCCCAAGTTTAAACTTAGGGTTGAAATTGGATATAGGTGCGTTTGGTATGATCTCATACAAGAGCCTGGATTGAGAATAAATCAAATCCAGCTGCTAAGCTCTAAAGATAGCTTGTTCCTCATTTTGCACTCTGGATGTGGAAACATCCTTCGCTATGTAAAGAAATAAAGACTTGAGGAACCATTCCAAAAGGAACTCTAGTGGTATAAAGGCCTTAATCAATCTCTTCCATCTACGACACTCTTGAATGTGATCAGATATATGCGTGGATTTGTCCTGTCCAAATGTCGACAAGAGTTTACCATCGACATCGTAATGCACGGGTAGCTGAAAGTGATTGAGGAATGTCATAGCTAGGTCATTAAATGATGTATAAGTCCCCCCATGTAACTCTATGTACCACTTCACCACATGCCCTATAAGAGTGCATTGAAATAGCCTTAAATGAACCGAATCATTTTTCAAGGATTTCGAAGAGCAACAAAGGTGGAACCCCATGATGCGTTCACTAGGATTCATCAACCTTACCTTTGAACTTTAGGATGTCCGAAGGAATCTTGGCGGGAATGACCAACCATGCCGAGTCATGATACACAAGATCGTTTGTCAATCTCAACAAGTCAAGTAAGTTCAACGTTGCAAGGAAAGGGAGACTAGGTTGAGCCATTTGGTTCCATGCTCCTTGATAGGGCTGGTTCACATAGGTTTGATTGCTATAGATACCCTGTAATTAGCTAGTGGGATAGTATCCTCCTCCCATTTGACCCATATAGGGTTTCATGTTATAGTTTGGAGTACCTTGAGGCTGGGGTGCTAAGAATCCATAATTAGGAGACTAATAAGCGGGTTGATACCTGGACCCATAAGGAGTATAGGTTTTTCCATAAGATGCTCCATAGGATGGTCCATAAGCTAGTCCATAATACTGTCCATAAGATGGTACATACCTGGATGACACATAAGGAGGAACATGGCCTTGTGATGCTACAATGTGACCAGATGCAGGACGAACAAGACTAATTGTAGAAATCTGGCCTGAAGGACCAAGTGAGTTAGGAAGAGGATATGTCATCAAAAATGAATTTGAAGGAACCAGTGTTGAAGACGATGGAATATGGGAAGGGATATAACTTGTTCCCCCAATATTCACATGTCTAGGATCTGTCCCCCGAACAAGAATGAAATTCCTATTCCTAGGATGGGTGTGTGAAGGAACCTCCACCATAGGGATGGAAGGTGTAATATGACTAGTGATACAAAACCTCTCTAGATGGAAACAAATGGAAGTGCCCCTGGGGGAAAGACCAGGGTCAACACCTGATCCAAAATTGGGTGTTGGACCAGTCTCGGGAAGGTATGACATGCCATACCTTATTGTACTAGTTCTAGTGGGTGCATGGTGAGTATCATGGTTCAAACTACATGACCAATACTGGAGGTTTGTGTGCATGTAGCCTGGGAATTGTGATGGATCATCAGGAGATGTTCCAGCCATAGAAGGGCCTAACCCTACTAGCGTCCCATATGTTCTTGAAGGTTCAACCTCCCATACTGGAGGTGGAAGATAAGGGATATTTAGGATATCAGGCTCATGGTTGTTAGAATAATCAACCCATATTATTTACCCACTTAAGACATTAATTCATTTATTTTTGTCTTATTTGCCTAGTCCATGAGTCCCACCATGTGCAAGTTGCTAATTGCCTATCCATAGAGGTCAAACTTGCCATTATTGACTCATGTAGCACTTGGGAAAGCCTTAGGAATCAAATATGCTTTATTCCTGGCCTCCTAGGCGCCCTTCTGCTTTTTCTGCTTTATTGCCTGCTTTTTCAGTGTTTTAAGGCACATAGGAAAGCAAGACTAGGTGAGGTGAATCAGCTTTGTTGCCTCTTCCTCCTCCACTCTTTCCTCCATGAAAAAGCATGTATGAGCTGCCATTTGACCACTCTTTATCTTGCCTATGCGCCCTTGATAATTCGTGGGGTCCTTGATAGATTTGGGATCAGCGTTTTACACCTATGGGGGATTTGCCTATTTTGGGTAAGCCTGCTTTATGCTATATTTGGATGCTTCCTTATGA
>LPNX010057280.1:370585-409791 GCA_001517045.1 Pseudotsuga menziesii | reverse complement strand
CCACTTAGACATTAATTCATTTATTTTTGTCTTATTTGCCTATTCCATGAGTCCCACCATGTGCAAGTTGCTAATTGCCTATCCATAGAGGTCAAACTTTCCATTATTGACTCATGTAGTGCTTGGGAAATCCTTAGGAATCAAATCTGCTTTATTCCTGGCCTCCTAGGTGCCCTTCTACTTTTTCTGCTTTATTGCCTGCTTTTTCAGTGTTTTAAGGCACATAGGAAAGCAAGACTAGGTGAGGTGAATCAGCTTTGTTGCCTCTTCCTCCTCCACTCTTTCCTCCATGCAAAAGCATGTATGAGCTTCCATTTGACCACTCTTTAGCTTGCCTATGCGCCCTTGCTAATTCGTGGGGTCCTTGATAGATTTGGGATCAGCTTTT
Organism: Pseudotsuga menziesii; assembly: GCA_001517045.1. Lineage (NCBI taxonomy): Eukaryota > Viridiplantae > Streptophyta > Pinopsida > Pinales > Pinaceae > Pseudotsuga > Pseudotsuga menziesii. The sequence goes on along the minus strand of LPNX010057280.1, from coordinate 409,403 downwards.
TACACCTATGGGGGATTTGCCTATTTTGGGTAAGCCTGCTTTATGCTAGATTTGGATGCTTCCTTATGAATTCTATTTGCTCATGTATTCTATATATTCAGCAGCCTATGTTATTACAGGGTTGGATATTGTACACTCAGTTAATATAATTTTGTGTTACAGCTCCATATTCAGTCTCCATTGTTGATAATTTTGCATGATCAATTGTTAATTGTTGTGGGTGAAATTAATCTACTGTAGGCATGAATTTATACAATGGTCACTCATGGTGTGTGAATCAAAGTGAGAGTTAGTCTGTCTGGATTTTCTGTTCTCTCTCCCAAAGGAGGAGGAGACATAGAAGGCAAAAAATCTGCTAAACGACAAGAACGGTGGAGTTCCATACCGAGATCCACACTGAATAACAAAAAAAGACTCAATCTAACTACACAACCCTAAGAAATCAAGCGTACATAGAGCACACTCCTTAGAAAATCTATAGCCAAAAGACAAGCAAACCAAGGGGAGGATATGTGAGCTCCCGAATGCAGCAGGTATGCCTTTCCTAGGAGAGGCTTGAGACTCCCATACAATACAAGTAGAGGTTCATAACCAATTATAGTGGCCCTCAGCTTCAACATGTAAAGAGACTGTGTTTTTCGACCCCTACATGGCCAAGAAAACTACAGAATAACCTCTGCAAGCACCCCCTGCGATACCTAGATAAGGAAACTAAGGTCACCCCAATATAATCAATGATCATGTAGACAGTCATAGGCGGGATTGACCATATGGGTAGGGTATAAAATCCCAAAACTCTCAAAAGATCCCCTAGATACGAATACGATCCTAGAAATTTCTCCGGCGGTCACAAAAGTGACCAACGGATATCCCAATCACAATTGTGCATGCTTCCTCGTGCTTGAATCCTGTGTAAGAGGAGCTTCCTGAGAAACACTAATTATACCAAGGATTTCTCACTCTCACCTGGATAGACACCTAATTGTTTGTTTTTAGTAGTCTTAAAGAATTGACTTACAATGAACTATTCCAAGACTCTAAATCCTAATCTTATTGGTGAACCCTATAAAAGAAAAATGGGTAGTTCATTTTAATTAAGGAATGATTTTAATGGCTGTAATTACTCAAATGGAAATGGCCTTGCAACTAATGATATTGAGACTCAGCAGTGAAATAAATGTGCACACCTAACAAACAATGCCAAGTGCAATATTTGTAGAATGAAAAACATGGTATGCCACTACATGAGATGCAAGTTTTTTCCTTCAAATGAGAATGCAATCATTCCTAAATGAAAACCTGACTATAATTCAATAAGAAAACATAATTCATGTACCATGCGAGTGCAAAAATGCAAGGATCCATAAGTATGCAAAAGCAAAAAAAAATTGTATTTTTTGAAATAAATGAGATATAAAAAGTAATGATAGACTCTACAACTCTCAGACCCTGCAACCACTCACAAACATCAGCCAAGCAAGGAACCAACATAAAAGTGACCTAATGCACTAATCCCAAAACAAAAAGGGAAAAATGAATGACAAGAACAAAACCTAATTAAAAATAAATCAAAAGGGGTCTTTGGTCAGAAATAGAGGCTATATATAGGCACCAACAATACCCAATAAGACTCAGCAATCATCAAAACTCACCCAAAAACACTCAATCTCCAAAATAAAGATCAAAACAAAAGCATACGTGACTATATGCAGTAAACCTACGTACATATGTGGGAATTCAAGAGAAAACTGCGTGTATACACGACTGTAATGAAAATACTTGCGTACAGGAAGAAAAAGGAAGAAAAGAAGGGAAAAATGATAATCCAAGACCAAATTACTCTTACAGGAAACTACTGACAAAAATACCTCCAGACCTGACACAGAAACAGAGAAATAAAGAGCAATTCAAGCACATTGTATACCCAATCCCCAAAGAAAAACAACTAGGAACCTCCCCAGTAGAGTCGTCGATTCTATTACAGAGAGAAACTTCCTATGGTCTAGGGGTACCACAATAGACAGTGTGACACCACAAATTGATATTTCCCAATATACAAGAGCAGTAAGAAAATATAACACTAAGGGATATAGAATCATACCTTGTTCTGGACGGTTGAAGTAGATCCCCGTTGAACTTTTCCAATGCAATTTCAATTATAATTTGCTCTCAACAACAACAAACAAAGCAAGCATGATATATATAAATGTGTTAGCAATACTCTAGCATATATAATCAACCATGTATAAGCAATCAAATACATCCATTGATTCAATATTCATATTCAAAATGCACATGAATTGGACAGGAAAATATATTTCTATTAATAAATTAGAGATACATTAGTGACTGTACTCTGTCGACACTTCTGCGAACCAGAGAAACCAATTCCTCCACCTGGGCCTCAACCACTTCAATCCTCCATATCTTGATAGCAAGCTCACAAAGAAAGGGAAAGATTTGGAAGAACACTATGTGCTCCAAGGGACAAAGGGATGCAGACTCAAGTATAAGAAAAGCTGAGGAAAGAATGGACTATAGTTTCCTTACTCTTCAATTTATCTTCTTTCAATGTATCCAAGGGGTTCCTTATATATCACTCCAAAGAGGTAATGGACGGTCGAATCCAAGCATTCTCAAGGAATTTGGAGAGCCTAGAGTCAAGTTATTCAGACTCAAATGAGGAAAACTCCAAAAATATTTTTCATTTTTGCTCACATCCCGATGTACACGGGTTTGAGGTCAAAATCTGCATATACACGCGAGTATTTCTTTAAAAGTCATGTATAGGTATAAATAGGCAATTTTTGGGGATGATCTTGGAACATCAAAGCATAATATAAGTCCATGGGGTCCAAAGAGTCTACAGAGGGACATGGAAGGCCATAAATGTGTGATCTACTTGGTGTTGTAAAATCAGCTATAACATGTGTTATTTGAATTTGAATGGAATGTGCATGCTTCATGATTGATGTAACAAATTGTATTCTAATACATAATTTGAATAAGGATCGACAACATGTTTGTAGATCCTAGGAATATGAATGTATGTTATGTTTTCAAATTGTCGTTCTAACAATATTACCTATAAGAATCCTTGTAATAAATTCAGATCTCTTATACAATACACACCATTTAACTGCAACACAACCAATTTCGATTCAAGACGTACCTCAAGGGATTGAATACCATGAGAGATGGCATTGCGTAGTATCTCAATCACGACACTATATTCAACAACATTGTTGTATGATGGATGGAGACATACACCCCCTAAATACACTACATGACCCGTAGACGTATAGATGACCCAAGCAACTAAGGTTGAGTTTTGGGTATGGCAGTTAAACTATCATTGTATCCTACATATACTGAAGAGCATGTTGACATTTTCCACAACAAAGGGAAGCATGTCAACAAACCGAATTGCTACAAGGGGACCAAAAGTAAAGTATACAATTGTACACTAATATACAAAGTATTAGCCTCAACTAAGAATTGGGAATAATATTTTTTAAGATAGAGCCCATTTCTAGGCTCCACCAAGGCCATCCCTTCATAATCCCCCAACTCTTATGCAACCTTCTCTAAGACTCATTTAACCATTTAAGGCCCATGCCACATGGGGTTGAAATTACCCGCCCCTAATGGTTCACTAGTTTGGTCATATAAAAGAACCAAGTCACCCTCACTAAATCTCTGGGGATGGACAGAATTATGATACTAAACCTTCACGCAATGCTTATTAACTTCAAGATCCACTAAGGCATCCCGATGCTGCTCATCAAGGTGTTCTAAGTGGACCAGACATTCTTCCAAATCAGAAGTCTCAAAGAAGAAATCTCGCATTCAATTAGTAATATTGACTCCACCCCATGTACTAACTGATATGGAGAAAAACCAGTGGTGGTCTTAACGATGGTTTGGTAGTCCCACAAAGCAGGGTAAAGCACAATATGCCAATTATTCTGGCTTTGTGCAATAGTTCTTTGTAGAATGGAATTAAGGGATTTGTTTAAATATTCAATATGTCCATTTGCTTGAGGATAATAAGAATATGAATAGTCTTTCTTATACACTTATTTCGAATATAAGTCATCCATCATCCTATTTTGGAAGTACCTACCATGGTCCGCGACAAGCTCTCTCAAAATACCAAACCGAGTAATGATTTGATTGAACACAAAGTTAGCGACCATCTCACTGTCGCATTTGATAGTAGGCATAATCTCTGCCCATTTCATGAAGTAATCCATGACCACTATGATGTGATGGTGCCCCCCAGTTGAGGCTAAGTTGCAATCCATAAATACCACCCCCCACTTGGTGAATGGACCAATAGTGATAATAGGGTGTAATAGGGTAGGATGTGAATGTATGTTCCATGCAAACACCTGGAAATGATGGCACTGCTTCAATAATATGGTTTAGGTCATGAAAAGAAAAGGTCATCACCCACTAGAATGTAGCTCCAATGTTTTTAAGGATGAAGGGAATTTTTCAGTATGCAAAAGTGCTGCAAGGACAAATGAAATCTATATTGTATTGGTCCTTAGGTTTGATTTGAATATGATTGTACCCTGAAAAACTGTCCATGAAAGAAAATACCTCGTTTCCCGCACACTCATCCAAAATATGGTCTATGAATGGAATGGGGAAGGGACATGCCTTATTCAGGTCTCTAAATTCAGTGCACACCTGGATAGTTCCCTACTTCTTATCTACTGGAATGGGGTTGTATACCCAATCAGTCAAGGGAACCAGATAGATAAATCCATCCTTGAATAGCTTCTCTATATCCGCCTTAATGGCATGCACCTTACAGGGATTCATCACACATAAACACTGTCGAATAGGTTTAGCATTAGGGTATGTTTTAATCTCATGCTCGACAATCTAAGGGTCTATTCCTAGCATCCCGTCATATGACCAAGTAAAAACATCATAGCATTATTTAAAGATCTCAGTGTATGCCTTAATTTCATCGGGAGAACAATCCACTCTAATGTAAATATTTTTGATCTTGCTAGGAGTTTGAGAAATGTTGATAGGGATCATAGGTGACAAATTCACCATGTTTCCTTCAGCATATATGCCATGAGTCCCTAATGGGAACACATGAATACCAGCCTTATCGCTAAAGGCTGACCTAAACTCATCGCACTCGATTTGTTCAAACTCCGGGAGGAAGTAAGAGTGATGGTGCAACTCCTCCCAAGGTTGTTCCAAACCATTTATGGCCTAGAGAATCGCTTCATCTAAAGGAAAGACATCATGGAAGCAGTCATGTGAGCTTGATGATGCAACTACCCAAATAGGAAGTGCAAAAGTGTCCTCCTCCTCCACCCGCAAAGAGGAAGGATTAAGGTCTACAACAGGATCAAGAATAAATTGATAAGTAATATTTGCTGCAGAAAATGACATCTAGATATTGGTAGGTCTAGGATCTTCATCTAAAGTACTTAGAGAAGGGACGGTCCAAGGGTCCTCCAAATACATAGTGATAAGTGGTACCAAACCCAATGATGACAATTCACTACCAAGAGTGGAACCTATAGTAAGGATTGGTGCGAAAATATTAAAATATCCCATCAAAGACAGATACATTCCCAAACCAACATTCTCAGTTTCCGACTGAGAATTATCGATAACCGAGCTATTGGATCCTGAAGATGATGATGTACCGGAATTATCAAATTACATATGCTCAATCGTGGCAATATGATATTCAAAAGTAAGCAAATAACATGAAATATGGAAGACACAATCACTCTCATATTGTAAATCGAGTTACAACCTAGTAAAAGGTTGTAGTCAAGTGGCACATCAACCACCTCGAACTCTATGGACACACTCTTCCCTCCCAACTAGACCTAAAGAGAAGGAATTATACCATGTGGAAGAAAAGAACATCCATAAAATGCGGTCAATATGGTGCCAAATTTCGACAATGTGGGTGAGCCAAGAACTTTCCAATTAGATAGAGACATCATAGAGGCCACATCACCTTCATCAACAACTGTGCATTTAATCATGTTATTCATACACTCCACATGGACTAAGAACGCACATGGTAAGGCAAGCGAGGTTGGACCTCATGGGTTTCAAATCTAATAACTTTGGAAGGATGAGAATCAACCATCCCAAGGAAAGTCAATAAAGCCTTCCTCTACGAAGGGAAAGTATGAAGGACTTCGAGAGCTGACATTGCACAAGGAGTCTGACCCAAATACTCGATAATATAATAGTGTTGGGAGGCTTGAGCATTAGAATTTTTCCCCAAGATCTTTAGGACTCCTTTAGGAATGACAGGCATAACTTTAGGCTTGTCGATATGCAAAGTAATCTTGGGAGGTGTAGGATCTTTACCCAAATTGGGTTGCGACGAACCATAATTTTTTTTATGGGTCACAAAATTAGCAGAAGAAATCATGTTGATACAATTGTGGCCACCTTCAGCATTTAGCGGGTTTTGATTCCCACCAGAAGTGCTTCTAGAGTCCACGTTCCTCGAAGCCATATTTTGGTTATGCGGTAGAGGATCCATTAACACAACTGGGCTCTGTGCAATGAACTTCAACGCTTCATCGATATGAGGGAACAAGTAAGTAATATGGTCTCCCCCAAAAAGCTTGCAAGGGAATTTAACATTTCGTTTAGAATTCTTTCCCCCCAACATCACCACCGTTATTTTTATCATTAGATTTCTCCTTCCTATTCCCATCTCTCCTATTATTTCTTCCCTTTTATTATTATGTTCGGGCTGCTGGTTACCCTTCTTGTTCGACGAGTGTACTGAAAGCACATTTGTTGTTTGGGTGGGGTTGGATGAAGCCGTATCTTGTTTGGTCGCAAGATGGTTAATAGAAAAATTCCTCATTTGATTTGTAACCTAGTCTATGAATTTAGTACTCATGGAACCAACAATTCCATCGGCATGTGGTCCAGTTTTAAACTTAGGCTCGAAATGTGGCCATGGTGCATTATGGATAATCTCATATAAGAGCCCAGACTGAGTGTAAATCAAGTCCAACTGTTGAGCTCAAAAAATGGCATGTTCCTTATTCATAACTCTATATGTTGAAACATCCTTCACTATATAAGGAAATAATGACTTAAGGAACCATTCCAATAGAAAATCAGGTGGAATGTTGGCCTTAATCAACATCTTCCTCCTATGCCACTCTTGAATATGACTGGAAATATTCATGGATTTGTCCTGTTGAAATTTTGACAAGAGTTCGGTACCGACATCATAATGCACTAGTAGTTGAAATTGGTTAAAAAAGGTCATGGCTATATCATTAAAGGTCTAATATGTTCCCCCAGGAAACTCTATATATCACTTCGCTACAAGTTCCATGAGGGTGCGTTGAAATAGTCGCAAGAGAATCGAATCGTGGTTCAAGGAATTCGAAGAGAACCATAGGTAGAAAGTGGTAACATGCTCCTCAGGGTCCTCACCATTCTTACCTTCAAACTTTGGAATGTATGAAGGAAGCTTGGAAGGAACAATCGGCCTTATCGGATCATGAGAAACCGAATCGTTGGTCAACTTTGATAAGTCAGGCAAGTTCAATGTAGCTAAGAAAGGGATCCTATGTTGTGCTATTTGGTTCAATGCTCGTTGACAGGATTGGTTCATATGGGGATGATTATTGTAAATACTATTCCCTTGTCCATTCAGATAATAACCTCCTCTAGCTTTACCCATAAAAGGATGCACAAGAATATTATAATTCAGAAAGCCTTGGAACTGGGGTGACACATAACCATAATTATAGGATTGATAAAAGGGTTGACCCTCGGATACATAAGGAGGCACATAACCTCTCGACACAACATTACCGACAAAATAGGGAACATACATTACTCTGTCTCGCAGGACCATGTAGGTTAGGAGGAGGATGTGTCATGAAAAACGAATTTGACAAAATATGCACGATGGATGATGAAACATGGGAAGGAATGTAGGATGTACCTCCAATGTTCACATGTCTAGGGCCACCTCCATGAAAAGGAATTCCAATATTATGTCTGGATAAAGGGTATGAAAATAATCCCAAAAATGGCATGGAAAGTGCATTTTGACCACTACCAAACCTATTCGCATCGAAAGGGATAGCAGTTCCCCATGCACAACACTAGGACCTACACCAGGATCAATGGTACATGGTGGGAAATGGTCAATAAGGTCTGGATGCCAAATATAAAAGGCCCAGTTCTAGAGGGAACATGGTGAATCTCACTACTCGACCATTATGAGGAAGTTCTCTGATAAGGAGCTACGGAATATGACATCTTGGGTTGTGAACTATAGGAAGAACCTCCCCCATGAGGATCTATTTCAATCGGATTCCTAGGTCTACTAAATGTCACATTCCCCATTTCAGAGGATGGAGAAGGGGGGACTTCCGGGGTCTCAGATGTATGACTCGTGATGAGACTGGTGTGTAGATCACAGTGTGTATAAGTTCAACTAGAATTTCTATCCCTCTTCCATGGAGGAGGAGGAGACCCACAAGGTGAAAGACGTGCTAAATGGTGAGATCAACATAGTGTCAATACTTGCTCCATGATGACTCCACAAAAACAAAAATACTCAACCAAGTACAAACCCTATAGAATGATAGCACACAAAGAGAACACTCATAAGAAAATATAATCCAGATGCAAACAAGCCAAGAGGGAGGATAAATGAGCTCTCGATTGCAGTAGTTATGTATCGTCTAGGAGAGGTATGAGACTCCCATACATGACAAGTGGAGGTGTGCAACCAATTATTGTGTCCCTCAGCTTCAACGCATAAAGAGACTGTGTTTTTATACCCCTACCTGGCCAAGACACTCACAAAATAACCTCTGCAAGTACCCCCTATGATACCTAGGTAAGGAAATTAAGGAAATAAATGCTCAGGTGGACAGTTGCAGGTGCGATCCACCATATGGTCATGGTAAAAAATCCTGAGGCTCGAAAGCAACAAAGGTACCTCAAAATCCCCTAGATACAAATAATATCCTGGAAATATCTCTGGCGCTGTACAAAGGGTGGAAAGGGGTTTATCTCCACCACAAACGTGTACATTGCCTCATGCTTAACTCCTGTGTAAGAGGAGCCTCCCGAGAACACTAAGTATATCAAGGATTTATTTTCTCACCTGGACATGCACCTAAATGTTTTGTTTTGTAGTCTTGGAAAAATTTACTCACGACATCCTATTCCAAAACTCTACAACCTAAGCTTTTTGGTGCACCTTTATCATAAAATTGTGTAGTCAATTTTAAATCAAGCATTCATTTTAAGGGTTGTGATTACTCAAAGTAAGTGGCCATGCAACTAGTGATGTTATGACTCAGTAGTGAAGTAAATATGCACACCTAACAAATGATGAAAAGTGCAATTTGTCTTGAATGAAAAAGGGGTATGCCACTACATGATATGCATAAATGTTTCCTTCAAATTCCAATGCAATGTTTCCTATATGAAATCCTGATCACTATTCAACTAAGCAAACCTAATGCAAGTACTATTCCATGCAAATGAATCATGCACAAACATGCCAAAAATAAAAAAAAATTGTATTTTTGTAATAAATGATATGTAAATGCAATAAAAGGACTCTAAAACTCTCAGACCCCGCATCAAGTATAAAACACAAGCCAAGAAATAAATTGAGATACAAATGTCTAGTGAAATAACACAAAAACAAAAAAGGAGAAGAGTGAAAAGAACAACTTCTAACTAAAAGGTAAAAGAAAAAAAATTCTCTTGTTAGAACAGAAGCAACAAACAGACACCACAGATACCCAAGAAAACTCAACAACACTTAGAACCCACCCAACATCTCTCAAACATCAAGCACTCAATCAAAATAGGGGCATACATGATCATTCACAGAAAACCAGCGTGTATACGTGACTGTTAGTACAACAATATGCGTGTATACGCGACTGATACTTCTATAACCCATGTATAGAAAGAGGAAGATGTTAAAATGCAGGATAATATCCCAATTACTTCACCTGGGCACCAAAGGTCTCACACACTTCTAAACCCAACACAAAAACACAGAGAAACAAATATCAAATCAAGCTCATCGTGCATCCAAACCCCAACAAACAAAGAAAAATTCCCCAGCGAAGTCGCCAATTCTATTACAGAGAAGATTTCCTATGGCTTGGGGTGGATCACAATAGACATCATGACACCAAACATAAACCCATTTCTATATGTAATAGAGATAAAAAGAACTAACACTAGGGGATAGAAGGTGTACCTTATTTGGGAAGGTTGTAGTCGATCCCCGTTGATATTTTCAACCACGCTTGTACCTACATTCCATCCTCAACAATAACGAACAAGGAAATCATCATATATTTTAAGTGTTAGGACTACTCTAGCATATACAAAACTGTTAGGATATTTAGACACTTAGGAGTTAGTTAAGATCAACTTGTGTAATATATCTGTTAGGTAAAAGTGTGTTTCTTTAGTATGCATTAGTATGCATTTGTAAATATTCTAATCCGACGGTCACGATATGTTCTAGACATAGAGTGATCCGTCGACGGTTCAACTTCTCTTAGATCATACCTACCATTGATCTGTGGCTTAACACCCGATTGGTCTATGATCTCTATTTAAAGAGCATAGAGGGTCCTTGGCTAGTTGATCGATTATGAGAAGCTCATGTAACTTTCTTTATTTTGCATAATAAATTGCTCCAAGTAGCTATTTGGCTGGGGCTATGGACTGTTTCCCTCTCGAGGTTTTTAACCATGTGACAAACATGGGTGTGTTGATATGTCATCTATTTGTGTGAAGCGGTTGCTCAAGGTGTTCAGTCTTTTGGGAGTACCCTGTGTACCCGAACATGGTATCAGAGCTGATGTGGTGCTTTTTCATTGCTGCTTCCAAGGCTACCATCTTCTTAAAACACTTAGATTCATCATGATTATCTTTCCCACAAAAAATTCAATGACGCTCAGTCTTCTTTCCTTTTTGCTTGGCTCCTTCTTTAAAAAATGACAAAGGATCCAAGCAAAAAGGAAAGAAGACTGAGCATCATTGCTATTTTTGTGGGAAATATAATCATGATGAATCTAAGTGTTTTAAGAATATGGCAACCTTGGAAGCAACAATGAAGAAGCATCACATCATCCTAGATTCGTCTTCAGAATCTAACTCTCATGGACATGCACTTTGTGCTTCTGGTTACTCTTATACTGCATCTTCTTCTTCTACTTCAATTGAATGGCTCATTGATTCTAGAGCATCTTATCATATGGCTAAGGATAAAGCCATGCTTTCTACTATGCATGAATGTAACACCAAATAAATATTTGTTGGTGATGATAGATCTCTAAGTGTTGTAGGATCTGGAACAGTTCCAGTAGAAAATGGTCATTTCAGTGATGTACTATGTGTTCCAAAAATTTCCTATAATTTGTTATCAGTCTATCAAATTACTCATTCAGGTGAAGGTAAAACTGTGACGTTTACACCACACCAATTTGTAATCAAGGATTTTAAAAATCCTCAAAATATCCTTGCTACTGGAACTGTTGATGATATTACCAGGTTGTACAAATTTAACAACTTTGGGTCATCACCTTTTCCTTCAGTTTTTGTTGCTCATAGTGATAACTTGAGCAAACTTTGGCATGAGCGATTTGGTCACTTAAATTATCGCTCATTGCAATAACTATGTAAAGACAATATGGTGATTGGTCTTTCGTTGGCATCTTGCAAGGATGGTGTTTGTTTCGGTTGTGTACTCGGAAAACATCATCGGGACAGTTTTGACAAACGTGCCTCTTGACACGCCTTGATTCCCTTGGAGCTTGTGCATAGTGACTTGTGTGGCCCTCTTCCATCTGCTTACTTTTCTGGTTTCAAATATTTCTTAACTTTCACTAATGACTACTCCAGACGCACTTGGGTTTACTTCCTAAAACTTAAGAGCGAAGTATTTAACATGTTCTTAGCCTACAATGCTCTTGTTGAAAAACAATCTGGTCATCAAATTATTAAGTTAAGATCTGAAAATGGAGGAGAATATGTTAACAACAAGTTCACTACTTTTTGCACTAAACAAGGAATCCAACAATAGCACACTGTTCCATATACACCACAACAAAACGGTGTAGCTAAAAGGAAGAACCGCACTTTAAAAGAAATGGCTAATTGTATGATCCAATCTAAGGGACTAAGTCTTCAATATTGGGCTGAGGCCATAAATTGTGCAAATTACATAGTTAATCGCACACCCACTAAATTTTTACAGGGTATAACACCGGAAGAAGCATGGAGTAAAATTAAACTAGATGTGAGTCACTTTCGTGTGTTTGGTTGTGAAGCATGGGCTCACATTCCGGATGAAAACAGAAAGCATTGCAGCCTAAAAGTGAAAAGTGCATATTTGTTGGATATTCTGAAGATGTAAAAGGTTATAGACTTCTTCAGCCACATTCTCATGATATAATCATTAGAAGAGATGTTAAATTTGATGAAAATCTCTTGGACTGCGAGCCTAACTTGGAAGGTGTGCCATCTTTGGCCTGTGAGCCTGATTCGGTGATTGTGCCTTCTTCTTCTTCTTCTTCTTCCAACTTCCTTAATAGGTTTCCAACTATAGTTTCTAATGATGACAGTGAGGATGAAAATCCACCTCCGCCTGCTCATGTTCCTCCAATTGCACCAGTACCAATACTTCCTCAATGGGTCTGTTCAACATGTGAAGTAGCTGGTGATCTTGCCGGTGATCCTAGAGATCAACGTTGAACACATTCTCAGTTTCAGCGAGCCTCTTCTCTTTTGGCTCAAGTTTCTGAGAATAATTATCCAAAAACTTTTGCAGAAGGTTTAGGAAAACCATATTGGGATGCAGCTATGGATGAAGAATATCGTTCCTTAATGGCGAACTATACTTGGGATCTTGTTCCTCTTCCAAAAGGAAGAAAACTTGTTAGATGCAAATGGGTCTACAAAACTAAGTATGCATCATATGGAAGTGTTGAAAGACTTAAGGAAAGGTTAGTTGCCAAAGGTTTTTCCCAAGTTGAAGGGATTGACTACAATGAAACCTTTGCCCCTGTAGAAAAAATGAACTCCATCCGCCTTGTTCTTTTCCTTGCAGCCTTACATCATTGGGAATTCCATCAAATGGATGTCAAGCCTAACTTCTTACATGGTGATTTACATGAGGAAATTTACATGGAAAAACCTCTTGGATATGTTCAGAATAACTCTAGCCTTGTTTGTCTCCTTAAGAAATCCTTATATGGCCTTAAGCAAGCTCCTAGAGCTTGGTATGCCAAAATGGATAGCTTTCTCCTTGACACTGGTTTTTCTAGATGCCATTCTAACCCCAATGTCTATACCAAGAAAGTAGGAAACCATATCATCATACTTGTTCTTTATGTTGATGATCTTATCCTTAATAGTAGTGACCCTAACCTTATAACCCATGTGAAATCCAGTCTTAAGAAAAAATTTGAAATGTCAGACTTAGGACATTTGCATTATTTTCTTGGTCTCCAAGTATTGCAAACCAAAAAAGGAATATTTCTTTCCTAGTCTAAGTATGCTTGTGACCTTCTTCGTCTCTTCCACATGGAAGATTGTAAACTAGCCCCTTCTCCCTTCCAGTCTGGAGTCAAACTTTCTGCCACTTGTACTTCCCCTGAAGTAGATGCCACCTTGTATCGTCAGCTTGTTGGTAGTATTTTATACTTGACTCATTCTTGTCTTGACCTTTCCTTTACCATTGGTCGTGTTGCCCGTTATATGCAAACTCCTCATGAAAGTCACTGGAAAGCAGCAAAAAGAATACTTTGATATATTCAAGGTATAATTCAGTTTGGGATTCATTACAGTACAGGGGGAAAACCTTTGTTCGTTCACTTATTCAGATTGGGCTGGCGATCCTGATGATCGAAAGTCTACTACAGGTTATGTTTTTGGTCTGGGATCTGGACCTGTCACTTGGGCTTGTAAAAAACAACAAGCTCTTGCTCTTTCTTCAGCAGAAGCAAAATATCGAGCTGTAGTTAATGCCAGTTAGGAAGCTTTATGGCTTCGACAGATCCTTTCAGAGTTTGGATTCGAGCAGCAGCAACCTACTCCACTTTGGTGCAACAATCAAAGTGCCATCAAACTTGCCAAAGATCCAGTTCTACATCAACGCAGCAAACACATTGAGCTACACATGCACTTCATCAGAAATATTGTTCATGATCGTGTTATTGAAGTGCTCTATTTCCCTACAGATGATCAAGTTTCAGACATCTTCACCAAGTCTCTTACAGAAGCGAATTTTTCTAAACTTCAGTCCATGTTAGGAGTTCAGGAATGTGTCCTTAAGGGGGGATAGGCTCTAATGCCTCCTTCCTTCTCCTAATAGTGTCACTTTTTTAAATCCTTCAATCCTATCCCAAGTTGTTATTAAGGGGGGGTGTTAGGATATTTAGACACTTAGGAGTTAGTTAAGATCAACTTGTGTAATATATCCGTTAGGTAAAAGTGTGTTTCTTTAGTATGCATTAGTATGCATTTGTAAATATTCTAATCCGATGGTCACAATATGTTCTAGACATAGAGTGATTCGACGGTTCAACTTCTCTTAGATCATACCTACCATTGATCTGTGGCTTAACACCCGATTAGTCTATCATCTCTATTTAAAGAGCATAGAGGGTCCTTGGCTAGTTAATCGATTATGAGAAGCTCATGTAACTTTCTTTCTTTTGCATAATAAATTTCTCCAAGTAGCTATTTGGCTGGGGCCGTGGACTGTTTCCCTCTCGATGGTTTTAACCACGTGACAAACATTGGTGTGTTGATCTGTCATCTATTTGTGTGAAACAGTTTCTCAAGGTGTTCAGTCTTTTTGGAGTACCCTATGTACCCGAACAAAAACCAATATGTATACATCAAAGTAACTACATCCATGGATAAAGAACATTCACAGTTACACACATACAACGGATGAGAAATGGATATTTCTATTGATTATAAATAGAGATACAAGTGACAAACTTTGTCGACACCTTGTCGAAACGGAGAAACCGAATCCTCCACCTGGGCCTCCACCACTTCAATCCTCCATCTCCATGGAAATCTCACAATGCAATGGAAAGATTTGGAAGAGCATCAAAGGGTGATCACAAGGACAAAGGGATGTAGACTCAAGAATGTATGAAAGGGGCACAAATGAATTATAGCTTCCATGCTCTCTTTAGTTATCCTTGTTAACCCAAAAAATCCCTCACTCAACTCTACATGGCCTACACCACCCAAGGAAACCCATACACGACCCTCATTTGACCCTCATTTGACCCCATTTGACCCCCACACCCTAAAAAAGGCTCAAAAATATGCAAAAGGGCTTAAAATCCCCTAAAAAGAGCTAAAATAGCTCTCATAGGGGGCTAAAGCCTCCAAAAAGGGGCCAAAATCCCTCAAAGGAGCCTAAAACCCCTCAAAGCCCAAAAAAGGGGCTAAAGCCCTCACCAGGGGCTTAGAACCCTAAAAAAGCTATAAATAGAGGGGTGGGGGTCACTCTTAAAACATTCCTTCCTTGCATATTTTTATGCTACCCGAGTGAGTGCCTTGAGACCATTTTCCTCTCACCCTCCCTCTCATCCATCCTCCCATTGAGCCATAGCTCCTCCATTCTCAAGAGAGGTGCTTCTCCAAGCTAGGGCATGGTGGCCCATTTCCACCCATTGAAGGTATAATGTCTGTTTTGTATTGTTTGTTTTAGTTTTTTCTAACTTATCTTTGCTTATAGGTTTATGGCCTAACATGTTCTTGCAGGTATCCATTGTTTGTTTGTAGGTTTTCTAACAAGTTGTATGAAGGGTATTGGAGCTAAACCCATAACCTTGTGTGCAGAGGGATCTCTTTGTTTCTATTTTTCTTTCATTTATGTTTCGCTTTTCTTGCATAACCACCAGGAACCCTACCCTTCCATCCTATAGACGAAAGGTAGCCATTCCTGCCCTTTAGTAAGGGAGAAATCCTAACTACAATCCTCCTCCAATGTATCCAAGGGGCCCAATAGATATCCCTTCAATAGGAAATGAAGGGTCGACTCGAAGCGTTTACAGGCATATGGAAGGCCAAATAACAAGTTATTCATGACTCAATGAGGAAAAATCTAAAATATTTTATTTTTGGGCACATTTCCCGATGTACGCGGGTCATAGTGGGAAAAGCTGCATGCACATGCAAGATGTAAGCTTGTGACCCACATATACAAATAAATAGGGATTTTTTAAGATGTTTCTTGGAACATCAAAGTTTCTTTTGAGAAAATGGGGTCCAAAGATTCTACATAGGGATAGGGAAGGCCATAAAATCATGATATACCAAGTATGGTAAAATCATCTATACCGAACCCTCTCATTAAAAGTTCCTATCAATATCTCCTTTGGGGGTTCCATTGGACAACTAAGATTCGATACATGTTCAAAGTGGATCAAATAGTGAAGATATTTGCATCCAACAAAATCGCCCACCACTAAAATAAGCTTAGCTTAATGTAAGTAAAAAGTGCACTAGTACTCCAATCTCTAACAACTCTTAAAATATCAATTTAAAGCTCATTGTCACTAAAACAAGGAGGAAATGTGTATATATAAAATAAAATATGAGAGTATGAAGGTTGTTGTGGATCACTCATTGGTAAATGGCTCCATTTTGTAGTTTTCAATCAAGCCTTTATTGGAAAGTTCATACTCATGATACAATGAGGAGCACCTCAAAAAATATGTGGCGTTCATTTAGGGAAAAATACTTGGTGATACCTAGGCCTTTTATCTTTCATGGGGGTAAGGCTTCAATACCTTTTGTTTATAAGTTAAAAGGACCAAGAAAATATCCTTCCTAGATTCCCTTGGTTTTGGGCCCACTCGGATCTAACCACATTTGGATGCTCATCTACCATTCATTTGCATTCTCTCCTCCTCAACTAAATTGAAATAAAAACAATGAACTATAAATATGCAAATAATATAAATTACTTGGTTAAGGTTCCAACTGTGGTCCCCTAAATTATATGATCAGAACATATTTCCAACAAGGGTTATTAGAATATTCTCACCATGTGGCTTATAGAATGTCTTAATGAGACATCATTTTGTGGATTGTGATGCTTATGAAATATACCCATAAATGTAGGATGGACAAATATCATCAATGTTTAATAAGATGCTCGAGCATAATGTTGTCTCATGGAATGCTATGATTTGGGATTCCATATAAAATGGAAAAATCAAGGAGGCTCATAGATTGTTTAAAAGAATGCCACAATGGAGATATGCATCATTTCAAGCATGGAAAGTTGCATGTTCTTACATTGGTCTTGTTACTTATTTATGTGGACCTAATAGATACTTGGAGTGGCTTTGACATACCACTTACAATTACTAACACAAATTTCCAAAAGGTGAGGGCATTCCATCATGGTACCTTTTAAGATTTGTTGAGTATGGTTTCCATTGATGTCAAAGGAGTTCATTAATGACAAAGGAAATGACATGACATGTATGATGATGTGACATGTGTGATGAGGTTGCAATTTCATATGATGGCGTTCTAGTTCTCCCATGATTTCATTTTTACACTTTGACACAATTTTATAAAAATATGGCAACTTGTTGAAACTCTGAAAATTGACCAAGTATAGGAAAATCAAAGTTCATTAATGACAAAGGAATAACAAAGGAAGTGATGACATGGCATGTGGCATGTGTGATGAGGTTGAAAAGTCATATTATGGTTTTCTAGTCGTCTCATGAAGTCATTGTTACAATTTGACACCATTCTGTAAAAGTATGGCAACTTGTTGAAACTCTTGTTGAAACTTTGAAAATTTGACCAAGTATAAACTCTTATTAATTTTCCTAAGGGACCTTTGTAAAATACATGTCATATTCTGTATTTGCTGAGCTAAATGATTATTAGGATATATAAATCTATATTTTTTTCTTCTTCACCTAACCATATGATTGGTTTTTCAAGTCAGTCTCTGAAGGTGAAGTTATTAGTCTACCAAAAGTGCTTTCTGGCATGATTTGCATTGTTTCAGTTCTGGTAAATATGCCTAAGTGGCCTTAGTAAAATGACCGCCATATTTTGTAGGATACTAATAAAATTATATGAGACCATAAGGTTTTATCTTTTTGACGTGTGCATATTTCCATGGGCTCAATTACCCTAAAGCATGCTTGAAGAAAAAGTTATAGGTCTACCAAAATGAGATTTCAGACTATTTTGGGAAATTTGCTGAAAATTGACTAAGTATGGAAAACTCGGTCTAAGTTGCCCTAGTAAAATGCCCGCCATATTTTGTAGCAAACTGATAAAAATAATATGAGACCATCAAGATGTATCTTTTTTATTTTTTATCTTACCATTGTCTTATTTCTCCTAAAAGGTCCTTGAAGTCAAAGTTATAGGTCTTCCAAAATATGGTTTTAGGTTGTTTTGCACTAGTTCATGAAAAGGCACATTTCCATAATGAAGAGATGCATTGGTGAAAAGGTTTTAGTGAAGGGACACGATGATGAAAAGACACAATGGTTCAAAGACATGATGAAAGAATTATTTAAATAGAAGTTCAAAGTGGAAGAAATATGTCTCAGTAATCTAGATCAATGTAATAGCAAGATAAGACAAAGACCAATGAAGTGAAGAATAATCACTAACAGAATTGAAGAAAAAGATCAAATTAAAGAGGTAGGGTGGTTCTAGGGAAGGATGCAAGACTGCAGGGAGGTTTTAGCCTTCTTCCAGTAGTGGCTGGAGTACAAGGGTGTTGCAACATCCTTATTTGCTGGTGCAGGTAAAAAATTCCAAGGTGTTGGTGCATCCTTATCTGTTGGAGCAGGAAGAAAATAGGGTGTTGGTGCATCCTTTTTGTAGTAGCATAATTTTTTTTTTGTAAAAATCATCTTATTAATGAGTTTGATTTTGTGGTTTTCTCTTTGAGGTTTCCATGATAAAATGATGTGTCCTAAATTGTTTGATTCGTTGTTTATCTTATACTAATTGTTTTAATAAAGTGAAAATAAGGCAACACTAATTCACCCCCCCCTCTCAGTATTGATGGATAAACCAACAATCGGTATCAGAGCGGGATATTTCACTACGGTATAAACCACTATAAGGAAGAACCTAATTAAAACTACAATGGATAATCAAGAATGGTTAGATGCTAACAAACCTTCATTATTTACAGGAAATAACTATTCATTTTGGAGTGTAAGAATGATATGCCATCTAATGTCTCTTATATGCAAATTTTGGAGTATTATTAAAAAAGGGTATAAATTACCAGACAACCTACCTACAGATAGAGATGAACTTGATGAATATGAATTGAATGCAATTTTGAAAGGATTAGCATATTCAGTGTTTGTTAAATTCATGCAATGTAAGGCAGCCAAACATGCTTGGGAAAAATTAAAAATTGCTTATGAAGGGGCTTCCAAAGTCAAAAAATACAAACTTCACACATACAAAGGGCAGTTCAAAAGTCTAAAAATGAAATAAGAATAAAATATTGTAGAATATATTCTAAGAGTAGATGAAATTGTCAATGTTATTAAAGGTCTGGAAAGAGAAATAAAGAAGAATGAAGTAGTTGAAAAGTACTAAGAACTCTACCAACAAGGTATAAACCCAAAGTTTCTACTGTATAAAATCAAGATGATATTGAACTTCTGACAATGGATGAGCTACATAGGATCTTCACTACCTATGAGATGATAACATGAAAAAATGAACCAGCAAGAAAAGAGGCAACATTTAAAGCCACAAAAGAATCAAAGAAATTTGAAGTCTTACCCAAGAACCATTCAGATGATGAAGAATCTCTTTTCATCAATAAACTTGAAATATTTACTGACAAGTACAAAGGAAAGCTACCCCTAAAGTGCTTTAACTATGGAAGAATTGGACATTTTGCCTTAAAATGTCCTTGTCCTAAAATGGATGATAATGATGATAGAGAAACCTATAAGAAGTTCGAGAAGAGAAAAGAAGGAAACAAGAAGTAGGTTAATGAAAACAATAAGATCCTTTACACCATGGAATATAGTGAAGATGAAGAATCAAGTGAAGATGAGGAAACTGAAATTCTATTCATGGGTATAGAGACTCAAGATGATGAATCAGATGTGGAAGGAGAGGTGGACCTAAAAGTTGAAATTATAAGTGCTCCTGAAGAACTGAGAAACAAAATAATGAAGAACAAAGAGTCAAACCAAATCATTGTTAATTTGAAGACCCAAATTCAAGAGGCCAAGAAGATTGAAGAGGACCTAGAATTGCAACTCAAGAAGAGAATACAAGACTCTGAAAGACTTGAAGCAAAAATAAATCTACTATAAATAATCTTGATGAAGAACCTATTAAATCAAAGTTTGAGAACAACTCAAATACTCTAGATGACATCCTAAATATACAAAGACCATCAAGTGATAAAACTGGATTAGGATATGACAAAAACAGTTATGTTTCTGCACTTATGAGTCCAATTAAAAAGAAATACAGTCAGAAATATGCTCCTTCTTTACATAAAAGAAATATGATTCCTAGAATACCAATGTCAAGCAGGTATCAAAAAATATTTCTTGGTTATTGCTACTATTGTAATAAATTTGGACATAAATCCCTGAATTGCAAAGCAAATGGAAAGTTTCTTTCCCATCGGAAGAATGCACCTAGTAACAATCCAAAAGAGAGAAACCTTAACTCCTTTTTATGTCTACAAAGATATGACATAGAATGTTACAAATTCAATAACCATGGACATGTAGCTAGAGAATGTAAATTGATGACTCCTATAAAGAAAGGTACTACAACTAAGTTTCAAGATAAGAAACAGAGAAAGGACTGGAAGAAAGAGGAAGCAGTGGAGAAGAAGACAAACTCTATGATAACTTTATGTGCAACATAAAACAAAATTCTATGGCATATTTATAGTGGATGTTCAAAACAAATGATAGGATACCCAAACAAGTTCATAAGCCTAAGAAGAGATCAAAAAGGAAAATTTACCTTTGGAGATAATATATCCTCCAAGATAATTCGAAATGTACAGTTGCTATCAGAGATAACAAAATAAGAGCTGAAAATGTGTTGCTAGTAGAAAATCTAAATCCTAATCTCCTTAGTGTGATTCAAACATGTGATCAAGGGTACATCTACATATTTGATTCTGAGAAATGTGAAATAAAAAAAAGGACTCAGAAAAAATTGTTGGGACTGTTGTAAGGAATTAAAGCAATCTATATATCCTAGAAAATGAACAAAAATGTGACATGAGTATGATTGATGAAAGTTGGCTTTGGCACATAAGGATGGGGCACTAGAAATTTGAAAATATTATGAAAGTAAGTAAGAATCAAGTTGTAAGAGAATTTCCAAAGATTGTAAAGCCTCTGAACTCAGTTTGTAAACATTTCCAACATGGGAAGCGGACTAAATTCATCTTCAAAGTCAAGGGACATACAACCTCTCAGGAATTGGAAATAGTTCACACAGATCTTTGTGGACCAACAAGAACTAAAAGTTTGTAAGGAGAGTATTATTTCATGCTGCTCATTGATGATTATATAAGGATGACTTGGGTGACATTTCTCAAAGAAAAATCAGAAGCTTTTGAAAAGTTTAGAAAATCAAATGTCTAAGGTTAGATAATGGAGGAGAGTTTACCTCAAATGAATTCAATGAGTTTTATGAGATGCGTGGAGTTAAAAGACAATTTTCAACTGCATAGACTCCTCATCATAATGGCATTGTGGAAAGAAAGAATAGAACAGTCCAAGAAGCAACCAGAACTATGCTTAATGAAGCAAAACTCTCAAATGCGTATTGTAGAGAAGCAACTTATACACAACTATATATATACTTAATAAAGGACAACACGGAGAAAATAATGGTAAGACTCCTTATGAACTATGGTATTGAAGACCTGCCTCAGTCAAATATTTTAGAGTGTTTGGAAGCAAGTGCTACATAAAGAGGAATGAGGATAACCTTGGTAAGTTTGAATCTAGAACCGATGAGGGAATATTTTTAGGAAAGTAATCCACCAAGAAAGCATATATATGTTACAATAAAAGAATACACAAAATCATAGAAAGTGCATATGTAAGAATAGATGAAATGAAACCAAGAAGTAAGAATCCAAGATGATGATGAAAGAACAAATGATGAAGAAAAAAAGGAAGTTTCTCAAAAGAATTAAAATGTTCATGATGAAGAAGAAGAAGAAGAGGAAGATAAAATATAAGAAACTAAAGATACTGAAGATGAGGACTCTCCAAGACCTGATACAAGATCTCCATATATAAGGATACATAAGAATCATCTGGAAACACAGATCATAGGTGACAAAGATGTTGGAGTCAGTACAAGAAGGAAAATAATGTTTAATGAACAAGCCTTACTATCAACGGTGGAACCTAAGAAACTCACAGAAGCTAGAAAAGATGATAATTAGATCAAGGCCATGAATGAAGAATTGGATCAAATTGAGAAGAACCAAACTTGGGAACTTGTCCCAAGACCTGAAGGAAATAATGTTATTGGGACCAAATGGATTTTCAATAACAAGTTAAATGAAGATGGCAAAGTAATAAGAAACAAGGCCAAACTGGTATGCAAGGGGTATGATCAAGTGGAAGGTATTGAATTTGAAGAAACTTTTTCCCCTGTAGAAAGACTTGAAGTAATCAGGTTGTTCTTGGATTTTGCATGAATTCAAAGTATATCAAATGGATGTTAAATATACATTTCTAAATGGAAATCTTGAAGAACAAGTCTATGTTGAACAACTTGAAGGTTTTCTCTTAGCAGAAAACATAAATTATGTTTGTAAACTGAAAAAGGCCCTCTATGGCCTCAAACAAGATCCAAGGACATGGTTCTCAAGACTTTACAACTACTTGAAGCAACAAGGATATAGAAGAGTGGCCATAAACAATAATCTCTACATAAAGTTTGAAAATAAGAATATGACCATTGTTGTTTTCTATGTAGATGATATCATATTTGGAAGTGATCTACAAATCATGAGTGTAAACTTTTCCTTAAATATGAATAAAGAATTTGAAATGTCTTTGTTGGGTTGATTAACATTCTTCTTTGGATTACAAGTTTCTCAATCAGATAAAGGTATCTTCATTTGTCAAACTAAGTACATTAAACACATTCTTAAGAAGTTTAAGATGGAAGACTCCAAGCTTGACAATACTCCTATGTCCACTAGTTGTAAGTTAAGCAAGGATGCTAAGTCTTTGGAAGTATATCATGCCATGTATAGTTACATGACAGGAAGCCTACTATATGTGAAAAATACAAGACTAGATGTGATCCAAGCTATAGGATTAGTTGTCAGATTCCAATCATCTCCCAAAGAAACACATGTGAGAACAGTGAAAAGAATTCTCAGATATTTGAAAGGTACTATAGATGATGGTTTATGGTACCCAAGATGTCAAGAATTCACTTTAAAAGAATTCACTGATGCATATTGGGAAGGAAGTGTTGATGACTGAAAGAGTACCAATGGATCCACATTCTACTTGGGAGACTATTTGGTATCATGGTATGATCATGGCTAAGCAAGAAAAAATCCTCCATTGCACCTATCTACAAAAAAAGCTGAATACATTGTTGCTGCATCATGTTGCACTCAAGTCATTTGGATGAAACATACATTGGAATAATTACTTATAAATTATGATCATACAATAGTGATAAATTGTGACAATACCAGTGCCATAAACATATCAAAAAAACTTGTTGTGCACTCCAAGACAAAGCACATCCCTATAAAATATCACTTTGTGAGGGATCAAGTATCACAGAAGGTTGTGCAGCTGGAATATGTTGATTTAAGGGGACAAATAACTGATATCTTCACTAAGCAACTACCCTTAGAATCATTTGAGCATATTAGACAAAAGTTGGGAGTAATATCCCTACAATAGATATAGAAAAAAGACATTATGTCAGGGAGAGACATGTTGACAAGGGGAGATTTCAAAAGGAGACCTTTGTGATTAATGTCAAAGGGAGAGAAAACTGAAGAGTTCTTTCCATCAATGCCAAAGGGGGATAATGTTGAGTATGGTTTCCATTGATGTCAAAGGAGTTCATTAATGACAAAGGAAATGACATGACATGTATGATGATGCGACATGTGTGACGAGGTTGAAAATTCATATGATAATGTTCTAGTGCTCCCATGAAGTCATTTTTACAATTTGACACCATTCTATATAAACATGGAAACTTGTTGAAATTCTTGTTGAAACTCTGAAAATTGACTAAGTATAGGAAAATCAGAGTTCATTAATGACAAAGGAATAACAAAGGAAGTGACAACATGGCATGTGGCATGTCTGATGAGGTTTCAAAGTCAAATGATGGTGTTCTAGTCCTCTAATGAATTCATTTATACAATTTGACACCATTCTGTAAAAGTATGGCAACTTGTTGAAACTTTGAAAATTTGACCGAGTATAAATTCTTCTTAACATACCTAAGGGGCCTCTATAAAATACATGCCATCTTTTGTATTTCATGAATTAAATTATTCTAAGGATATAGACATCTATATTGTTGTATTGTGAATCTAACTATATGATTGTTTTGTCAAGACAATTTCTGAAGGTGAATTTATTAGTCTTCCAAAAGTGCTTTCTGGCATGATTTGCACTATTTCAGTTCTGTAAAATCTACCTAAGTGGCCTCAATAAAATGTCTACCATATTTTATAGGATATTGATAAAAATTATATGATACCATCAGGTTTTATCTTGTTGATGTGTGCATCTAAGCATGGTATCATTTCCACTAAAACATGCTTGAATAAAAATTTACAGGTCTGCTAAAATGAAGTTTCAGACTATTTTGCAAAATTTGTTGAAAATTGACTAAGTATTGAAAAATAGGTCTAAGTTTCCCTAGTAAAATTCCCACCATATTTTGTAGGAAATTGATAAAAAATATCTGAGACCATCAGGATGTATCTTATTGATGTGTGCATCTAACCATGATCTTATTTCTCCTAAAAGGTGTTTGAAGACAAAGTTATAGGTCTGTCAAAACAAGGTTTCAAGTTGTTTTGCACCAGTTCATGAAAATGCATGTTTCCATAATGAAGAGATGCATTGGTGAAAATGTTTTAATGAAGGGAAACGACGATGAAAAGACACAATGGTTCAAATACATGATGAAATGAGTATTTAAATAGAAGTTTGAAGTGGAATAAAGATGTCTTAACAAGCTAGATCCATGTAACAACAAGAGAAGACAGAGACCAATGAATTGAAGAATGATCAATAACAGAATTGAAGAAAAATATAAATTCAATAGTGTTGGAGTACATGGGTGTTGTAGCATCCTTATCTTTTTGTGCAGGTTGAAAAATCTAGGGTGTTGGTGCATCCTTGTCTGTTGGAGCATGCATAAAACAGGGTGTTGGTGCATCCTTTATGTAGTAGTAGAAAAACAATTTTGTAAAAATAAACTTATTAATGAGTGTTATTTTGTGGGTTTTCGCTTTGATGTTTCCACAATAAAATTTTGTATCCTAACTTGTTTGATTCATTGTTTATCTTATACCAACTGTTTTAATAAAGTGAAAAGAAAGAAATACGGATTCACCCACCCCCCTCTCAGTATTGTTGGATAAACCAACAAGATTGTCATGATAGTTTGGACATTGACCTTGATTTGTCTAATGTCATGACTAGTGAGGATTTTGAGGGAGTAAAAGAATGTAATTTGTGATTAATGTGTCAGGGAAAAGGGACAAATACAAGGAAAAAACTAGTTGAATTGCTCGTGTAATTTATTCTTCTCTTGGAGGATATATAACATGTAGGATCTCCTCCATATTATATCCTTGTACCATCCTTTCAAGGTGAATGATATTTATCCTATTTGTTTGCATCATCCTCATAGCTACTAGAAAACATGAAATATTTGAGAGTCCTCCCAAAACCCTATAGTATTTCCACCATGTTTGTAAGCCAATATAGTCTATCTAACTCAGCAATTAGGATAACCATTCCCATTTGAATCTTTACAAGAATTACAGCTTATCATTTGCATCCATATTTCAGTCACATGTTAGTACCTACATTAATTCATGAAAGGAGAAAAATCTTAAGAACAAGATGTGAAATTATTCGCTTTACATATGGTGGACTCCTACCCCATGCATGGACCACCATAGGTTCAATCTATGCTTCTCCTCCCTAGGTGCATATCCTAGAGTAAAAACACCTACTCTATAGTCCTATGTAAGGTGACCAGATGATGCATCTCCTAGTTATCTATCTCTTCTATCCTCCTACACACCTATGTTCCCTTGTAGAGCCTCTACATAAGGTCATAAGACTCCCATACAATGCTCTTGTAGGGTTTCCAAGTAATCTAATATACATGTACCTTATTTATAAGATATATTCTCTATCACTCTATTCATTGATGGGGTCTGCAAGTATCCCATCATGTAAATTTGGCCTTGTCAACTCCTAACATAGAATATACAATTCTAATAAAAGAATCTGGCTCCTAACTTTGGTTGTAAGCTTTGGCCAGTAATTGGTGTTGAAACACTAGTTGAATTTGGAATAAGCATGTTTCTCTCTGAAAGAGAACTCTTGAAGAATTCAAAGAGGAATAATATAAGTGAGTATTTAAAAGTCCACCACAAATAACAACCAATAAGGTAGAAAAGACACATCATATAAACCAAATGCATACTTATTTTCATTAAATCAAAACAATAATATCAAAATTAAATCAAATGTACATGAGATAGTATTATACAAGGTCCTAAAGCAATATATACATGCAAGTGATTGTATCATGTAGTTCATGAAATCAAATAAATATTTGGAAATACTATTATTGCATTCTTGAGGTGACTAATTCATCAATGTTTAATATCATCCTAAAGTAATTTGGTGACTTGTTGTGCATTAATGTTTTTCTCTTGGCTTGGTTTCTAGATTTACTAATTCATCAAATAAGGTTCATTGGAAGTTAGAACACTACTAAGAGGAAACTCCAATAGGTTAAAGGTAAGTTTAATTATGGAATTGAATTCACAAAATCAACTGAATCTTTGTTTATTGGCTAAATTAACACAAATTAGGCAAGGCATGTGGATGAAAGGAAATCCACCTATAGTTATACATGCAATATTTCTTCAGAATAAATTTTGTAGGAAAGCAATAAGTAGCACACAGTTTCCATGTTCTCCAAAAAAGATAAAAACAAAATTGTTGTTGAAGCAACATGTGAGGTTGTTTGGCTAAGTATAGTACATGTAAGGTTGTTTAGCAATAGTAAGAGCCTCCTACTTACAACTCAACCATTTTCCAATGGAAATGCCTATCTATCACATGGGATACTTCATAGTACAATTTTTTCATGGCATGGAATGTAATTAGGCATACTTCACAATACAAAATTTTCATGGAATAGAATGTAATTAGGTTTAATTGGAGGTATTTTAGAGGTCTGCGAGGGGAAATCACTGTAAATATCATTAAATTTCTTTGTCATAACTTTTATTTCCTTCTCTACTTTCTTTACAGAGGTCGAATAAGGGCCCAAACCTTGCAAAATATTATGAAACATAAATTTTATAGATTAAATAAATATTTGTTTGCAGGCTGAAGAAAAATTTCAATGAAGACTAAAAGTCTAAGTGGATGAATAAAAATAGAAAACATACATAATTCTCACGCAAAGCAATTTCATCCTTATTGAGAGATTTGGGGTTCAATTTATTTAGGTCTTCCTCTAGATCAGGTGTCATTCCTACTTGTAGTCTTCCTTCTCATCAATTAAACCCTCGTTTTTGCTTCTCCTTTGTTTTTTTCTTACAATGCTCCCTCGCTTGCATGCCATCTTCCTCTTGTATGTGCTTCCCGGTCCCAAAATGTCCAAACATTATACACTACACACTACACTATGTGTGGGTCACAACAAGAACATAGTAAAGTAGTAGAAAATCTTAACGCACAAGTGTATTATGGTGGTGATTTCTGAGGTTTTCCACATTAGAGGTTAGTTATAGTGCCTAAGGCATGGTTGGGTAAGAATTGGTAAAATAGAGGCAATCATGTGGTAAAATTTGGTATACAAGGAGTACTAGTTTTTTCCAAGATAAAGATATGAACACATATTTCATTAAATTTGTAATTATTTAGTGGATCTAGTATTTAGAACTTCCACTAGATTGAGTTCTTTCAAAATGAAAAAATTCATAGCCTTTGAATCTTTACATAATTTCTATTAATATTATTTATAGTTTGTATTAAATGTTAAGTTGGTTAAATTATTTTATAACATAATACCAACATTGTATTTGTTATTACAACAATTATAAATATTGTCATAGTAATTATTTTTTTCTTTGTTGAGTATGTTGTTTTATTTTTGGAAGTTGGGACCACTTATAATCGAAACGAGAAAATATTTTATGACTCTAAAGTCTAAGTTTTACCCTTGTAATGATTAAAATAAATTATGAATTACAGTAGCAACAAATTTATTATTATTATTGTTGGTAGTGGGAGTGTATTACAAACTAAGTTGATGAATGTTTACTTTATGAATAATAGATTGACGTGAGAAATTTCTTACCTATAAATTTATTTAATGATATTGATTATAGTAAATCATCCCTTGGTTATTAATATTAATTATTTTAACAATCAAAATCAATTATGAACTAGAAAAGCATTAGTGCAATACAATTTGATTTTTTTCATATACAAGAGGAAAGGGGGGAAACCAATTGAATTAATTATTGCAAGTGTTCATTATTTATTTATGAAGTATTTGAACAATGTGTTTAATTGAAAAGAGCATATTTATACTGAAAATATAGATATCTTACAATATTTATATTATTGTTAGATTTTAAATCATCTATTAATTTATGTTAGGGCACGAAGGAATCGAACCACCATCATCCTGCTTGTAATGCAGGTGCTCTTCCATTGAGCTAGCACCCTTTACAACATGAGGGGAGAGGGATTGTGTTAACACCTGAATTACACCTTTCTAATCCTCTATGACAAATCAAAATGATGAAAATCTTAGACTTTGATTCTTTCAAAATGATAAAATTCTTAGACTTTGATTCCTTACATAATTTCCATTAATATTATCTATAGTTTGTATCAAATGGTAAGTTGACTAAGTTTATGTAATGACATTAATATTGTATATGTTACTATGATTAAGCAATTGAATTATAATTTGATATGGTAACTAGTACATTGTTGGTGTTGAGTTCCTATACTAGTAGAAGGTTGGCAATATTTTAGAATGACCCATTTAATAACTATTTAATGACATTATATAAATGTGTTTGTTGCTATAACAATTTTAATTCTCGACGTAGCAAGCAATATTGCATGTGTTGAGTATCATGTTGTAATATATTAGAAGGTTGGCAACATTTTAAAAGTGACAAGAAAAACTATTATATATTAAGTGTTACTATGCTAAGTTCATTATTTTAATGATAAAAAACAATTATACGTTAGAATAGAAATATAATTTATTTTATTACTATTATTTATATTTTCTAATAAAAGTTAAGTTGATCAATGGTTATATCATGAAAAATAGATTCCAGAAGATTTTTTTACATGTTATTATTAAAGTTATTTAATGACATTAATAATCAATGTTTGTTGCTATTATTATCTTGGAATTTAATTTAATTGAAATTATGTTAACTAATGTGTTTAGGTTGAGTTACCATAGTAAGTCTAAGTATTTTTTGAGTATGATGTTTTATTTTTGGAAGATGACACCACTTGATAGAGGACAAGAGAAAATATTTTTATGACTTAGAGTAAAATAGGTTTTATCTTAGTAATGATTAAAATAAGTTATGAATTAGAATAGAGACATAATTTATTATTATTGTTGTTGTTGGTGGCGGTGTATTAAAAACTAACTTAATGAATGTTGATTTTATGAATAACATATTTATGCAAGAAATTTTACCTATAAATGTATTTAATGATATACTTTGATTATCATTAATATTTATATTTACGTATTAAAACAAAAGTCACCAATATTTGACTAGTGAATTATTAATAATTTGTGTAAGAAATTTCTTACATAAAGTTATTTAACAACATATTAATGTTGTGTTGTGACTATTATTAACTTATGTAGTATTGACATTAAATGTTAATACTTGCCTATTGATTTTCAGGATTAAGCCATGTGAAACCTTTTCAAACCATAAATAATTTTACATTGTTCCCCCGACGATCATGCGTGGAGTACCCACTTGAAATGTTGGTTTGAAAAACTCACTAAAAAATTAATCCAGAAAATCATTCATAATGATGACAAACTGTGAAAGCCCACACTCTGAAAATGTTACTACTTTGTCTTTGTTGAGTATAAGATATTGCACTAGTACAAAGTTCACACCACTTTAAATTCTACATAAGAAAATATAATATCAATTAGAATGCAACAGAATAGAACAATTAAATTGATATCAATTATAATAACAACTAATAGGGAAAAGTCACTTCAAACGTTATTGCAAGTGCCTTACATTTATTCACAGAGGAAGTCTAGAAGATGTTTTAAGGTTCATTATTGAATATGATTATGCATATTTGATATAGTGACATGTTGAGTTTATGTAAAAAACAAGTTGAAAAGTTAAAAATTGAATGGTGTTAAATAATTCACATAAAGTACCATCACATGAATTAACATAGAAGTTGAACCAAAATTTTCATATTAGCAAATAATATAAAATTCCTCAAAAAAGGTTTGAAGAGAATATTTGATATACAACCAACATTGAAAAGTGTTTCTTCTTTTATATTAATAACTCATTCAAAGAGAAAATTACATTCATGAATCATCTCCACCTAATCTCCTTATATTCAGTCCAGCAAATCAATTACAACTTGTACACCACATTTATTTATCGTGGTCTTTCTGCAATCTCCTTTCTTTTGCATCCATGCCCAAACTATGGTATTAACTGGAATAGATCCAAGTCATGTGTCATCAAGGTTTGGTACCCAAATCATCTCAATATTTACATGAAGAGTCTCACTTTCATCATTCTGGAAGATATATGAGGTGGTCTTTGCCATCCAAATCATCTCTCCTTCATCCTCAGTTCATCATCTAACTAGAAACATCTTTTCTTTCTCAACTTCAATCATACAATTGAATCAAGGTTTGGTACCCAAATCATCTCAAGATTTACATGAAGAGTCTCACTTTCATCATTCTGGAAGATATATCAGGTGGCGTTTTCCATCCAAATCATCTCTCCTTCATCCTCAGTTCATCATCTAACTAGCAACATCTTTTATTTCTCAACTTCAATCATAGGATTGAATATTGGATTTAGCTTGTTGCACTTGGGTCCAACATATACCAATTCATCCGTCACATTATCAAAATATCCATCCATAATACTTATATTATATGCAGTGCATTAAATCTCACATGGATTAAATTGTCCTTGTGATGCAATGTATTTGATGATAATGTCTAACATGAATTAAAGATAACATGATGTTACTACTTAATGATTGATTTTTTGGATTAAGTTATGTGAAATATTTTCAGTCCACAATGAGTTTTTCATGGTTCCCGTAACAAGCATGGGTGGAGTGTCCACTCAAAACGTTGGTCTAAAAACACACACACAGTTTAACCCAAAAAATCAATCACAATGATTACAAACTGATAAAACCTGCACACTCAAAATGATAGTACTGTATTTATTGAGTATAAGTTAATATACAAGTACAAAGTTGGCACCACTTTAAAGTCTACACGATAAAATATAATTATGAATTTGAATGCAACATAGTAGTACAATTAAATTTATATCAACTACAATAATGAATAATAGGGAAAACTCACTTCAAACCTTATTGCAAGTGCCTTACATTTATTCACAAACCAAACCTATAAGATGTTTTAAGGTGCATTCGCATAAAGTATCATCACCTGAATTAACATTGAAGTTGAACCAAAATTTTCATATATGTAGCAAATAATATACAATTCCTCAAAAGGTAGCTTGAAGAGAATATTTGATATACTACAAACATTGACAAGTTTTTCTTCATGTATATTAATTAGTCATTCAAAAAGAAAAATTACATTTATGAATCATCTCCACCTAATCTACTTATATTTTCTCAAGCAGATCAAGTACAGCTTGAGGATGAATATTTCCACAATTAATCTTAATGACAAAGAGAGTTTATGGAATTTAATTGTGTGTATTGAAACATCCCTATGTTTCGAGTGGGCACTCCACCAATCATCAGGGGAACAAAATGAAAAGCTCAAAGTGGTATTGAAGAGAGTGAGCAAAAGCTAATAATAAATAAGGTAAGGGTTGTGTACATACATTAATGAATATAATTATGCACATTTGATATAGTGAGATGTTGTGTTGATCTAAAAGACAAATTGAAAAGTTAAAATTTGAATGGTGTTATCTAATTCGCATAAAGTATCATTACATGAATTAACATTGAACTTGATGTGAAATTTTCATATATGCGGTAAATAATATAAAATTATTCAAAAAGTCACTTGAAGAGTATTTGTTATACTACAAACATTGAAAAATGTTTCTTCATGTATACTAAAAGTCATTCAAAAAGAAAAGTTACATTCATGAATCATCTCCACCTAATCTCCTTATATCTGCTCATGCAGATCAAGTACAACTTGTAGACCACATTTATTTATCTTGGTCTTCCTACAATCTTCTTTCTTTGGCACCCATGCCCAAACTATGGTATTAATTGGAATAGATCCAAGTTTTGTGTCATCAGGATTTGGTACCCAATATTGTTCTAAAATGTTTCCCTTGTATTTCCCTGAGCTAGGTTTCCACCAATAAATCTTTACATGAAGGGTCTCGCTGCCATCGTCCTAGAATATATCTGAGGTGGATTTTTCCATCCAAATCATCTCTCCTTCATCCTCATTTCTTGATCTAACAAGCAACATCTTTCCTTCTCAACATCAATTCTAGGATCGAATGTTGGCTTTGGCTAGTTTCACCTGCGTCCAACATATACCGGTTCATTTGTCACATTATCAAAATCCCCATCCATAATACTTGATATTGCATGCAGTGCATTACCATCGACGTTAACATTTTTCCTCGTCTTGGGCGAAAAATCATTAGAAGAAGAATCACTTTCATCCAAGGGTGTATGGTCATTATAGATTCCATCTAATACACCAAGAACTCTTTTCCAATACTCTAGTTTTTTATTACATTCCTCTGTAACAATTGGTTAATTCTAATTTCCAATAGTCTCTTTCCACATTTTTATGTATGATGTTATTCATTCCTTTAGTTCTTTTAAATAAACATCATTGTCTTTGGGACCTAAGAAAGATGGCTTCCCTGTGGGAAATATAGGTCGACCTTCATCATCTATATTCCAGAACACAACTGGTTTTGACCACTCAATGTCTCTGATGGATTCTTTATACCTCATAATTGGAACATCATTGAGTACAAGAAATTGGAAGTACTGGACTTTAAGATGTCCAGCTATTTCATTTCCCCCCTCCTTGATGTACCCATTAGGAAAAATTTTGAAGTCATACACTTTGTCAATAAGCTTAGGTGGAAATCCTCGTTTTTCTTCTATTATGCGATATGTATCCATCATCTCAAGTAAAGAATATATATCTTTACTTTTCAAGTTGGAAGACATTCTTCCGTAGGTTCCATCTATGTATTCATGGGTGTGCCCCACAATCAAGAATCCAACCTCAATAGTGATGAATACACCAAGTGCAATTAATAGTGATAGAAACATGAAAACATAACAATTCTTATTATCACTAGCTGCATTGTCCAACTGTAACAACAAATGTGGAGAAAGACGTTTAAAATCAAGATTTTGATTTTTTGAGCTTCCATTTTAAGATAGGAAAGCATCCTTGTACACTCTACTTTTTGAGTAAATAGAGTTTTGAAGTAATGCATTTGAAAGTGGGTTTCTTGAACTTCCACTCTCATAAAGCAAATCACCATACATATCAAGGCGTGGGTCTTCAAGGTCCCTCAAGCACTTTGCAATAGATGTAATGGTAAATTGTGATCCCATGTGTACAAATGGTAGGGAGAAATGACCAAAACCTCCTGTGCTATGCCCATGTGTTAGCATACCTGTAAACAACAAACCCAAGTTTGTTCCTACAACATATTTTGATTTGACACGTAATCTTGGTATTGAAGTCTTTGTTTTGTCCATTTTATCATGGATAATTCTCAAGTATTCTTTTGGATACTACTCTAACATAATTATGTGGGCATAGTAGCAATATCTTCCACACATAACAATCTTGTTATGTTTCTTCAGTCTAGCTCATGCATTTTCTTCCAGATCTTTTGTAGTCGATGTCTTCATCTGTGCTTTCAACACAATACATTCACTACATTTACTGAAGTTAGTGTTCTTTGAGAATGCCACATCTGAAAAATGAGTATTCCAAATCTTGCTCCTTGTTGGTTGTGATATTGATGGAAAATTGAGCTCTTGAAGAGACTCATTGATCTTTTTTAACAAAGAAATTTTGGTTTACGTTGATGGAAACAATCTTAAAGGAGAAAAAATTCCATCTTCTTCAACTTGTCATGTTTGGTTTGGTGAAAAATCTGAATTATCCATTACAATTTTGCGCAATATTTCTATGGCTGCCACAATATGTGCATGTGCTTTGCATTTGTTGGTGTTACCATGAATTCCTTTGACATGTCCTTGTTGAAAATTATGTTGGTAAGTATAGAAGGTGATTTGAGGAATATTATGTATCTTGTACCATGCTTTCTTACAAATAATATCTCCATTAAACCTCATGTCCTTTACTTTCCTAGCAGTAGGAGGTATGCCATGGCCATGGCTCTTTGACATGATTGTGTTGGAAAGGAGTGAATTCAAGACAAATTCCCTAATGCCATTTTTATTTAAGATTTTCATACCCCTTATAGTAGTTGCAATGTCTTTCCTATCCACATGTTGAATACAATCTTGTTTGCAGCATTCATCCGCTTCCAAAAGTCGGATTTATTTATCTTCATCTCTTTGTATTTGAAAGTTTCCATCTTTTTTTGTAGCCACAACTCGTTTAATCCTTTTATATGGCCTCGTTGAATGCATAGCAATTGAGTCTGTATCTTTGTCATTATAAAGATCACCATCCCATGTGTTTAAGGGACTTATTTCCTCTATAAGATCCCATACCGCCATTTCCTTGGGTGCCTCCTTGAAATTTTCATTCACCCTTAAAATCTCACCTTCATTGTCCACCAACTTATTTTTTAGCCATGTAACCCAACAATGTATAGACGTATCCCCAATCCTACATCTTTCACAAGTTCTATCTATGTCTTCCACAAAAACACTGAATTCCTTTTCACCTAACATTTCACCCTCAACCATGTCATCCTCACGGACATTAACTATGATCATTTGGCAATGCACATGCTTGTTCCCATGCTTTCATGTGTAAGAGAAACCTTTTTACATGTGAATGTAAGCCTATCTTGGGGAGTATTTACTAGATGATCATGACAATGAGTTTCCAAATCTGATTCTTGCCAAATATCATAAGATCCCAATGCACCCCCTAGTGTATTCTCAAATCCTCTTGGATGTGGAAAAAGAGCATCATGTTTTAATACCTTCTCAATGTTAACCACTATGGATCATTTATTTACCATCCTTCCATGCACTTTATGACCAATATTTGTATTGAATATGGAGCCTTCACCCACCTTCACTCCACATTGCAAAAGATCTACCTTGGTCTCCAATAGAAAATAAGAAGAGACATTTGCACCTTTACAAGAATTTAAACAAACTTAGTATTTGCTCAAAAAAACAAGCAATGTACTATCAAAAACACTTAACATGTGCTTCAAGATTTTGATTTACCTTTTTTATGCCTCAAATCTATGATCTTCCATGGATGTAAGTTCCCTTCATCAACATCTTCCACAATCAAATGTGGTTCAATGACATCAATTATCAAAACCATAACATATCCTACATTAACCCTTTCTCCACCATAAGTAGTTTTCAATCTAACGAAACCACATCATCATCGATCACATTGCACCATGATGGAAATCTAACTGGAGTTAGCATTCATCCTTAAATCATTGCATGGTGAGTGAAATCTAATGTGTGTTAGCTTTCATAATGTAGTTTTCCATCTAGCATAACCACATTGTCATCAATCACAATGCATCAGATGGAAAACTAGCTAGAGTTAGATTTCATTCTTAAAACATTGCACGATGAGTAAATCTAATATATGTTAGTTTTCATAAGGTAGTTTTCCATCTAACACAACCACATTGTTATCAAATACATTACACCATGATGGAAATGTAGTTGGAGTTAGCTTTCCTTCTAACAACATGTCATTATAAGGGAAAGCTTATGTGTGTTAGCTCATTACACCATGATGGAAAACTAGCTGGAGTTAGATTTCATTTTAACAACATGGCACAATGAGTGAAATCTAATGTGTGTTAGCTTTAATAAGGTAGTTTTCCATGTAACTCAAGAACATTGTCATCAAGAACATTGCACTGTGTTGGAAATCTAGTTGGAGTTATCTTTCATCATTAAATCGTTGCACGGTAAGTGAAATCTAATGTGTGTAAGATTTCATAGTGTATTTTTCCATCTAGCAAAACCACATTGTCATCAATCACAATGCACCATAATGGAAATCTAGTTGGAGTTAGCTTTCATTCTTAAAACATTGCACGGTGAGTAAAGCTAATGTTTGTTACACTTCATAAGGTAGTTTTCCATCTAACACAGCCACAATTTCACCAAACACATTACACCATGATGGAAATCTAGCTGGAGTTAGCTTTCCATATAACAACATGGCACTATAAGGGAAAGCTTATGTCTGTTAGCTCATTACACCACGATGGAAATCTAGCTGGAGTTAGCTTTTCTTTTAAGAACATGGCATGATGAGTGAAAGCTAATGTGTGTTAGCTTTCATAAGGTAGTTTTCCATGTAACATAACCACATTTCCATCAAGCATGTTGCACCATGTTGGAAATCTAGCTGTAGTTAGCTTTCATCCTTAAATAATTGCACGAAGAGTGAAATCTAATGTGTGTAAGCTTTCATAGTGTATTTTTCCATCTAGCACAACCACATTGTCATCAATCGTAATGCACCATGATGGAAATATAGCTGGAGTTAGCTTTCGTTCTTAAAACATTGCACGGTGAGTAAAAGCTAATGTGTGTTAGCTTTCATAAGGTATTTTTTCATCTAACATTGCCACATTGTCATCAATTACATTACACCATGATGGAAATCTAGCTAGAGTTAGCTTTCCTTCTAACACGGTACTATGAGTGAAAGCTTATGTGTGTTAGCTCATTACACCATTATGAAAATATGGCTGGAGTCACCTTTCTTTTTAACATGGTAGGATATGTGAAAGTTATTGTGTGTTAGCTTTGATAAGGTATTTTTCTATCTAACACAACCAAATTGTCACATTGCACCGTGATGGAAATCTAGCTAGATTTAGCTTTCAACCTTAAATCATTGCACGGTGAATGAAATATAATGTGTGTTAGCTTTCATAATGTAGTTTTCCATTTAGCACAACCATGTTGTCATCAATCAAAATGCACCATGTTGGAAATCTAGCTAGAGTTAGCTTTCGTTCTTAAAACGGTGCACAGTGAGTAATAACTAATCTGTGTTAGCTTTCGTAAGGTAGTTTTCCATCTAACACAGCCACATTGTCATCAAATACATTAAACCATGATGTAAATCTAGCTAGAGTTAGGTTTCCTTCTAACAACATGACATGATGAGTGAAAACTAATGTGTGTTAGCTTTCATAAGGTAGTTTTCCATCTAACAAAACCACATCGTCATCGATCACATTCCACCGTGATAGAAATCTAGCTGGAGATAGCTTTCGTCCTTAAATCATTGCACGGTGAGTGAAATCTAATGTGTGTTAGCTTTCATAATGTAGTTTTCCATCTAGCACAACCACATTGTCATCAATCACAATGCCCCATGATGGAAATCTAGCTAGAGTTAGCTTTCATTCTTAAAACATTTCACGGTTAATAAAGCTAATGTCTATTAGCTTTCATAAGGTAGTTTTCCATCTAACACAACCACAATGTTATCAAATACATTACACCATGATGGAAATCTAGTTGGAGTTAGCTTTCCTTCTAACAAAATGGCACTATAAGGGAAAGCTTATGTGTGTTAGCTCATTACACCATGATGGAAATCTAGTTGGAGTTAGCTTTCCTTCTAACAAAATGGCACTATAAGGGAAAGCTTATGTGTGTTAGCTCATTACACCATGATGGAAATATAGCTGGAGTTAGCATTCATTTTAACACCATGGAACGATGAGTGAAATATAATATGTGTTAGCTTTCACAAGGTAGTTTTCCATGCAACATAACCACATTGCCATCAAGCATGTTGCACCATGTTGGAAATCTAGCTAGAGTTAATTTTCATCCTTAAATCATTGCACGGAGAGTGAAATCTAATGTGTGTAAGCTTTCATAGTGTATTTTTCCATCTAGCACAACCACATTGTCATCAATCACAATGCACCATGATGGAAATCTAGCTGGAGTTATCTTTCGTTCTTAAAACACTGCACGGTGAGTAAAGCTAATGTCTGTTAGTCTTT
>LPNX010057280.1:340334-362472 GCA_001517045.1 Pseudotsuga menziesii | reverse complement strand
TCCATGAAACCAAATTTCATTTAGTCATTTTGTCAAACATTTTGCATGCAACTTCTACAAAACCACATTTTGACATACATGTCTACAAAAGCGTTTCCCATAAAGAAATTGGATTGTACTTCATTTCTTATTATTTCACGATGAAATTCCTTGCCGTTATAAAATCCAACAAACTTGTACAAACCGGGAGATTGTTGGCGAAGGTGAAGGCAACTGGCTGGATGCCCACTCTCTACATTCGATCAAACAATGATAGGGATTCCTCATGCAACCCACGCCTGCAATAACTATGATCATGACAGTCCATAAGATAATGTTTCACTCTATCATTCAACCAAAAACCATGTGAGCATTGGCTAAAAATCCGCACTTGGCTTATACCAGCAAAACCTTGTTCACTAAGTGGGCGCTCTTGTATGAAGTGGGCTTCACCATTTCAAAGGAAGACGCACTGGGAATCCTATTTTTCTTTGTGAGGGCGCATTATTCTAATTTCTCATCTCATATCATTTCCAGATCTGTATGAGTGTTAGTTGACAGTGGATTTAACTTTACATTATCTTGTGAAGAAAGGGTATACCAACTAAAAGAGGGCGCACTTACATCCCCAAACACACATGAGGAGGGTGCAGTCCATTGGCAGCTCAACATAGCAGAGGATTGAGGGTTCTGTAAAAGTGGGGGCACACCAGTCTTTGGGAAAACATGACATAAAGGAGGCACATTCTATAGGCTATATTTATATTATATATCTCTTGTCTTCTTTCTCAAATCATGACCATCTTGAAGGGGTGCCCAATACTTCTCAAAGCTGCCAGCTACAGGAACAACCAAGGGAATCTCTATAGACATCTTCATGAAGAACATTGGGACTAATATTAATGTGTTTGGATAGTTGTGCATTGAAATTACAAACCTGGGAATGAGTACACTTCAAGCTGGGCGTTCATTCCATCACCAAATATTGTCCATTTCACCAATGATTCATTACTGTTCCACTATCATTTTGTAAAGAGTACACAGTACTGGGCAAGCAGCTAATAACTTCAACAATTTTCCAGGCATGTTCACTTTCATTTGATTAAAATTATAAGTCTGATATTATCTTGTCTCCTTCGATTATTATGATATAGAACTGTCATTATGGAATGTTAAGGCTTATGCAAAGTTAATATTAATAACTTTCCATGTGGAAACAAACTATGAACATCAGTATACGAATGCATAGCACACTTGTTTAAAATCTGAGAATTGACGGTTAATAACAGTCAAGGGGAACCAAAGTGTTTGACCAAATTCTTCAACCAATTGTAATAGATATTGTGGGTTTGAATTCAGATTTGTGAGGGCACTACATTCAATAGGGCTTGCCATTAGATTCATGATATTTTTTTTAGTGGTCTTATAAACAACTTGGGCAATATATATATCAGAATTGATGAAAATTTAGAAAGGGACTTCACTATGTTCTAACTATGTAAAAAACTATTAAAACAGTTTGCTAAGAACTCAATATGTCAAATTTACCCAATAAGAACAAATATGGAATCAACTTCATTATTTTTATAAGTTTCTTAGGAGAAATTATGTTAAATTTGCTTTTTCTTGTTTCTTGGTCATCAACAATAGATAAGGAAAATGAAAGAGTGATGCTTACTTCATATCAAGATGTACAAGGACCTCTGCTCCTGGAAATGCTT
This sequence comes from Pseudotsuga menziesii, assembly GCA_001517045.1. Taxonomy (NCBI): domain Eukaryota; kingdom Viridiplantae; phylum Streptophyta; class Pinopsida; order Pinales; family Pinaceae; genus Pseudotsuga; species Pseudotsuga menziesii. Next base: position 360,772 of record LPNX010057280.1, on the reverse strand, counting down.
CTTGTGTTGTTGCAACTGCCACCCTCATTTATTATTTCCATGCTCCATAGGTAAAGAATATCTTGACAATAGGTGGCCTACCCAAACATCTTCCTTCCTGCATTATAGCAAGGCAAAGACTATTTTATCAACCTGATAATAATTGAGAAATACTTCAAAAATGAAATCATAAATCACAAGAGGTAGTGGAATTCTCTAATTTTTTATCAGATTATATCCTAGCAAAGAAAATTTAATAACTCTAATCTTAGAATTCAGAAACATTTGTCATGCAACGTGCTGCATGAAAAAAGATATTGAAAACTTTTCACAATTTTGTTTTGGAGGTATAAAATTTAGACTTTAAATCTTCCAAAATTTAAATAATTAAATTGTTGTTATTGCCATCCATAGTCCTTTTTCTCTAAAAACAGGGTCATGAGTCCTGGAAAACATTGAAATCTCATTCCTCAAAATATTTCTGAGTGTGAACCCCATTTTTTATATCAAATTCCTTTGTATGGAGAATTCATCATAAAAATAGGCATTAATCAAGAACCATACCTAAAACAACAAACAATACAAGCTAGCAATCTACTTAAAAATTCACTGATGTTATGAATATGAACTTTATTTTATATGAACATATGTAGAACTGACCTTACCTATGTATAAGCAATTTCTGTATAAATTCTGTTGCAAAACATTTGACCTCCGTTTACAAATCAGCTTGGCGTTAGGTGAAATGCTTTTCAATATTTTCTGGCTCTTCCAAGCAGAAAGGGATTTCCGCCTGACACTTTTGAGACTATATGACTCTTTCATGATGCAGATTGGACCCAGAGGTACTTCCTTCTTCATTGCATTGCCAATTGGAGTGGCACATGAGCTATGGGATGGTAGGGGACTATGAGGCTTCCAGATAAGATTACTTTTCATAGAAAACCTAACCTCCTTCACACTTTTCTCACCAATCTTACCACAAATATAGAATATGCTAGGGCCGGTTGATGAACTTGGAACTCTAGCCAACCTATTCTATACACTTTTTACCCTTTTCCTTTTTTTCGACCCAGTGTTTGAAGGAGATACTGGATCAATACTATCACCTAGTTCTGTAGCAACTTTCTCAAACTCCTGAAGATTTGAGATCACTGAATTTCCAAATCCCATGAAATCATGAAAGCCACTATCAATGGATGGCATGCTTTGGTCATTATTTGGACCCTCATCTATGTTAACTACACTATCATGAAAAAACATGGACCGCCTATCTATCTCCCATCCCCTGGATGGCATGATTGATGGTGAGAATCTTAGCAAGATCAATGAAGTATACCAGGTCTTTGTGCCAACCAGTTGCATTTGAAGAAAGAATTTCAAAGCCTCATCAGTGATACCTTTAAGGACATACCCTAATATCATCACATCAATTGTAATCACTAATCAAGTTAGGCTGAGCACTTTCTACTTGCATTCGATGAAAGAGATTCAAGGCCTCGTCACACTCCCAAATGTATGAATAGTTTGTAATAATCATACTCTACGACACCACATCTCTTTTAGTCATTCTGTTAAACAGTTTGCATGCATCCTCTAAAATCCCACATTTGTATACATATCCATGAGCGTGTTACCCAAACAAATCCTAGAGATCAAATCTCATTCTAAGAATGTAACCATGTACCTTAATGCAAAATCTTGAATTTCAGACCTGTCTCTGCAATCTTGAAATTCTAGTCTCTATTATCACGGTTTTAAATCAAAGTAATTCATTGATTTTAGAAAAAATTGCAGGGTTGCTTTCTTTCATTTTTGAGACTGAGAATAAAATAAATTACCACCACAATTAACAACCAAGCCTTATTTCCAGCAATGGTATACTTAAGCCTGAAAGGATTTAGAAACTACTAAAGCAGAGATGGCTTCTTCTCATGGAATGTCTTTGGCATGCTTGACTTCCTCTTCACGAAAAAAAAAGCAAGTGGATATGGATGTATCCTACGCATCACATTTATCAATAATCTCATTAAGGAACTCATTGATTTGGTGATCAAACGTGGTCATGGCCATAGTAGTCCATTTCGAGGCCATGGACTTTCCGAAGACTTTGTCGACAGAACAGTCATACGTAATAGAAGCAAAAGAATGAACCAGTTCCTTCAGTTTGGTTGCAAAAGCCACCCTGATGCCATCTAATTTCTCCTCATTGCTAGCAACAATCTCTCACTCATGTTGAATATAGATAGTGTGGCATTCCTCTCTCTAGGTTTGGTTAGTTGAGAAGTTGAAGCTAAAAGTTTAGAACTTTGTGTTAGTAGGTTTCACTACAATAGCCTCAAGAAAAAGACACTAATGTAAAATCCATTTATGTTGAGATTTGCAGACGCATTTAGTATGTAAAGCAAGTCTATGGGTTACCATGCCCCTTGTGATGTAAATGGAGTGACAACTACTTGTTTATAGATATAATAGCTACCTAGTACAATTGCCCTTTGAAATAGAGTGCTTTTAGTTCACACTGCTTCGGGTTGCTACCCCTCATCAATGGCAGGAAAATGTCTACATGTTTAAATACTACCTGTAAGAGGATTAAGGGTAAACTTGGATTACAACTTATTACAACCCCAAATCTGGAGCACACTTGCATCCTCAAACAACTAATTGATATAAAACTGCAAATTCAGAGAATTAATCTAACTTACAGGAAACCATTAAGTATTACAGGAATTCATCGAGCATTGCCAGAATTTATATTGAAAGGAATTTGATGGTACAACCTCAGATTCTTGAATATTTTGTATGAAAATGCCCAGATTTATAAATGCGCACTCTGTTTTGGAACAACGACCTTCAATGAATCCCTAATCAACAGAACTCTTGCTACATCGCACCACCAAGGCGATTATGTGTAACTTCAACCGTAATCTGGATAAATTCCACTGATCGATTCAATGTCTAGAGCTACCAATGATTTGCAAGTGCTGAGATGAACTATTCTCTTTCTCAGTTATATTTTGAAATTTCATTCCTCAGTCATCAATGATTTGGTGTTCTCCTCAAGCTATGATATTGGAACACAGTTCTAATATAAGCATTCTTCAAATGATACACCTACGATCTGACCTGAGAATTCCACAATCCAAAAAAAAAAAATCTTTCATCCATTAGTATCTTCCTCCTCTCTTCAGAGACCGGTTGATCATCCTTGCATCGAGTCCCTCCTGGAAGGATCAAGGCAGTCGAGGCAGTCAGCTTGGAATATTGGGGCAAAGCTTTTGTTCTTTTTTGTTTTTGCATTTTCATTTTGTTAAATTTTTTATATTTTAGTTTATTTTATATATTTGTCTTTATACGAATTTTTTTTTTAAAGACTAAACATTTTTTATTTTCAATTTTTTTTTAATTTTTCATTATGGAGTACTTGAGTCACTTTCCTAGATTTTAGGAATCTACCATCACACACCTAGTTTCCATCAATGTAATCAAAATTGAACCTTTGGGATCCCTTCCAAAGGGTTCTAGCCTTTCTTAGAAGTGTAAAATTAAAGTTGTTTTTCAAAAAAAAAATTAAATTTTGAATTTTACCCTTCTAATTAAGAAGGGCATAATTTATATTGACATTTCAAAAGAAGGGCAACATTTAAAATTACCCATCTATATAAATTTCTCAAGATGTTGAAATTCCTATGTTATAAAGTTCAACTCATCATTCAAAATATTGGAAATATGATAAATTATAATCACTTACTCACTCGTGTCGTGCACTCATTGCTTAGTTGTGCAAGATGACCAGTAATCATTAATGACTATGGGGCACTAGCCATCGAGATGTGACTTTGACTCTCAAGTCACTTGGGGTTGCAATCTAAAGTGTGGCAATGTGTCAACAGATACGACTATAACAAAAAAGAACAACTACGAGTCTACTACTAGGCCTGAAGAGAGCTCAAAACTTTGTGCCTACTACCTATGTGAACCTCACTACCAATGTCCACTCTTTTTTCGTCAAAATGAAATTCAAAAGGTTGGTTTGATAAGTCCTCCTCTACAAGAATTCATTTATTGCATGAATATCATGGACTCATGACAACTATAAATAACACTCGATGTCATGCAAATACAAATAATGCCATGTATCTAGGTTCGCAAACTGTGCAGAAGCCGATTTATGCATTGCTAGAGAGAGGTGTCATTGGGCATACAATATGGAGAAACAATGGTGATTAATAAAATTAAAAAAACAATTGTTGGCTCAAAGATAGTCTTCAATTTCATGGGTGGCATGATTGTGATGTAATCTCCCTCCGTCCTTCCAAACATTTGTGGTTTCTCACAACATTTGTCCTCAACGCTACCAAGTGGTTCACATAGAAACCAGACTACAAAATGGAATATCTATATATCAATCAACATGAAGAAAATATAGCCATATATGTTCACAAAATCTGCTCAACTTAATATCTAACATTTCCCTTGTAAGTGTAATTTGGATGGTGTTTGTTATCGATTATCTACCTTAAAATGTGGGGATGATCAATTTGATCCATCACTAATTGTTTTATCCATCACTATATCCATCTATTGAAAATATCACTTTGCTTTGACACCAATTAACATCTGGACAACTTCATTGGTGGTAGTCCTAATGCTCAAAAACCCTTTCAATTTGAAATGAAGAAAATATATTGAATATCACGCCCCTATACTTGATCTAGTTGTCAAAAGGAAGATACAAAATTGTGCATTCCTATGTGTAAAGAACCAACCAAGGTGTAATTAACCACCATTCATACTTATCATACAACGTAACAATTATTTCCCTCAACATACTCAGTAGAGTAGTGCTTTAACTAATCTTTCCCAACCGAGAACACATTGAACATATTTTAAAAGGAGGTCGTTGGACATGTGGAGTGACCCATTTTGAGAAATTTTACAAAGGGAGATCACTAGAGCTAGATTCATTAAGAATTATACCATAGTGGGAGATGTTGGGAGAGCTCACCAAACCCATATAGCAATGAACAACCATTTGCACTACTTAACATCCTTGGAGATCACAAGTAAAAGAAAGGATGTTACTCTTTCTATTTTAATTGATCCAAGAACCACATCTGAGAGATTTATTTTACCAAATGCATTGTATAGATGTGGCTTGGTGGCTATTAGGAAATATGATTTTAACATCATTGAGATGACCTCAGGAGTCAAGTAGGGGGGTGGATTGATGGATTTGTATGTTGGAGTGCATGTGACTCAAATAGCCTAGTGTTAGAAAACAATGGGATCAGACTTATGATGTAATCATAGGCATGGATTGGTTGGAGGTACATACAATTGTGCTAGATTACATACGATTCTTAGATGATGAAGGGAAAGAAAAGGTCTTGAGAGGGACAAACATGGTTGTATCCTTGCAATTTGTATCATTATTGTAGTTGAAAATAAGTCCCAAGAAGGGCTACTAGATGCATATTGTGGTGGCATAGTTTTGACTCAGTATCCCATCTTGTCAGAATTTCCACATGTTTTTCTTGAAGAGTTGCATGGGCTTCCTCCTAATTGTGATTTGGTGTTATTTGTTGAACCAAAGACCATATAATTTCCCTTATTCAATGCCCATGCTTGAATTTCATTAGTTGCAGATGCATATGAAGAATTTTTTGGATTTAGATTTGATCCAACCTAGCATGTCACCTTGGGGAACATCGATTATGTTTGTGAGGAAGAAGGATGGATCCCAAATGTTGTGTATAGATTACATAGAGTTGAATATTAAGGCCACCATATATAACCAATATCCCTTTCCTTATATCTATGGATTTTTTTATTATATTAAAGGGGCCATAATGCTTTTTAATATTGATCTATGATTGGGGTATGATCATCTATAAATAAAGGATGAAAATATCATGAAAAATGATTTTACATTTTGATTTGAGAATTGTGGGTTTGTGGTGGTTCCTTTTGGGTTGACTAATGTGCCTATAGTATTAATGAATGATTGTGTCCTTTTCTCCTATGTTATGTGTCCCCTTAACATCTATTTAGCATACCTTCTTCATTTATCCAACCCTACGGTGTCCTCTTTTTATTTTTCCAATCTTCCTTACCATGAATGTCCCCATAAGAGGTTTCCTATATTGCTATGTACCCTTATTTTTCTCTTCCTTCTTAGCAAATATTTTTGTAATCCTTCCTTCTTCCATAATATAATATTAGCAAGCACCTTCCCTTCCTTCCCTTCTTCCTTTAGGGTAACCCAATAATGAAAATCATTTCCAAAATAGGCTTGGCCTGCTATTTCCTTTCTACATTTCACCTTCCTCGTTTACTTTTGGTATTCTTCCCTTCCTATTCTTATAGAAATCCACACACATAGGGAAAGATAACTAAGTTATATGGTCATTAGAAAAAACTTTAATTCATGAAGAGAGAAAGATAAGGGTATCCCCACCAATCCAAGGTCCATTAGAAACAATGTCGATACAATGCAATTAGGATTTAAACGCTATGGTTGTGCCACCCATATGGCTTCAATACATCTTTAATTCAAGTCCTTTTCATGGCCTTTGGAAACATCCCACCAAAAATGTGCTCATGTAATGTATATGTTATGTATGATACCCATACATCTTCATACTCAACAATAACATCAATGGGTGTCTCATCGAGAGGAATTTGATCCCCTCATACTTGACCTCTGGAACAAAATTCCAAGGAGCCTCACAAAACAATTGTTCTTATGATTACCATGAACAACCATATTACGTATACAATTTGGCTTAAGGTTGATGGTAGCCATAAAGGTGCCCTGAGGCCATATGCCCAATAGACAAGATGAAATGCATGTTCATGCATGCCATATAAATTAATGACATTGACAATAATGATGAAATAGATTAAATCAACACACATACACACACTCATTATACACTATCTCCTCCTCATGTGTAATTTATCCTTCTATATTATTTTTCATCTACATTATACATTTCCCATTTTTCATAAAAAACCTCTCTATCTCTATATTTATAATAATCCAATCACTGCCCACTAAGGTTCAAGTCTATTTGACATGTTATGTAATTGAGGATTCCTTGATTCTTTGTGAATAACGGAAATTTTTTTTTCTAAGTGAAAAAAAATCCAATCACTCCATAAATTATTTATAGTTTCCTTGTAAACTATCTTTCGTTAATTAGAAGCTTGCTACTTAAAATAGAAAATGAAAAGGAGCTGCTCAAGATTGATGAAGAAATTGAGATGATAATAGGGGAAGTGGATAAAGATTAATTTTCATCTAGGAGAAAATAAGAGCTTCTTATGCTTGAGATAAATAAAGAAGAAAAAATTGAAACAAAAGTAAGAAACATGGAGACAAAACTGAAGGGATGCGTTTCATCATTTGCAAATCAACAAAGATTAACTAATTCTATCTGGGATATAAATAGGGATCAGAATGAGTTTATTTCATCTATTTTGAGTAGTTTTTTGAAGTCTTTCCCCATTATTAACCAGTCAATCTATTGGGTCGCTGACCGAGGTACTCAAGTATTTATTGGTTTTGATCCTTTTATTGGTTTATGCGAATATTATAGGTTATCTTAGTGACTGGTGGCAGAACTCCATAGAAGGAACATCTTTGGGGTTGGAAAGGGAACTAATACAAGAGTGGAGCTAGTTGCCTTACGGGGAATTCTTTGGTTTGTTAGGAGAATGGGACTCGCTTCTATTCTGATGGTTGGCAATTCAAAAGCTATTATAGATTGGGCTAGAGGGGTAATTGCTTTACTCTTTGTTATTGGAAAATTGGATGGGAAATGTTAGAAAGTTGATATATGAGTTCTCACACATTACTTTTAAGCATATCTATAGAGAATTAAATGATGAAGCAGATAGACTTTCAAAGAAAGGCATCAGTGAATTGGATGGAAATATTTATTTTAAAGAGCTAAAAAATGAAATGCCTATACAATAACAAACATTAAGGTTCTTTTGATTTAGAAGTTGTTCATCTAGTAAACTTTGTTTACAAATAGCTTGTTTTTTTGGATAGCATCTTTCTTATTTTGTTATCGTTGTTATGATATGTTTTTTTTAACAAAACCTATAAAAATGTCAAAATAGTATTGGGAGAAGAAAATAAAAATATCATGTTTTATCAAGTGATAATTTATTTTGGATTATAAGAAAGAACTCTATTCTTCCAAAAAATAAAAATGTAGTTAGTTGATACAACTTTGTTTTATAATATAAAGTTGTTTTTTAGGCTTTAAAAAAACTCATAATCCTGGTGTTCAAAAGAAACCCGCTGGTCTATCATCTCCCTTCTTCGTTGTCTGCTGGAGTTTATTCATCCTGTAGTTACTCAACCATTGAAATTTTACCAGGTAGGCAGTCACCCGGCGAAACTGAAATCCCTTGTGGTGGCGAAGAATGCTAACCTGAGTGAAGAACAATGTGAGATGGCGTGTAAACAATGATGATTGAAAGAAGCCATGTGCATTTTGCATTTGATGGACGAACAAGTAGATTGCTTTGCTTATCATTCTCTCTTGCATGTATGCCTCATTAACAGAGCTCTGCCGGAGGCCAAGCTGGTCCATGCTCACATCATCCAAAGTTATTTCAAATTTAATTGCACTAACAAGGCTCTGCCCAATAAACTCCTAAGCGTGTATGCCAAGTGTGGGAATTTAATCGATGGTCACAGGTTTCTGGAGAAAATGCCTGAGCAAAATGTGGTCTCGTGGAGTATCATGATTGCAGCTTACTTTAGGGCTAGCCATGGCAAAGAAGCATTGGCACTTTTCAATCAAATGCAAGGAACAGGTATTCCCCCCAATCAATTCACTCTATCTAGCCTTCTCCCAACATGTACTCACTTGGAAGCAGTGGCGGAGGTTCATGAAGAAATAATCAGAAGTGGGTTTCACTCTGAATTTTTTGTGGGGAATGCCCTTCTTTACATGTATGCAAAATATGGGAAGATCAACACTGCACGTTATGTGTTTGACAAATTGCTTAGACGAGATGTTGTCACATGGAATGCTATGATTGCAGATATGCATAGAAGGGGTATGTTAATGAGGCTCTTGAACTGTTTGACAAAATGCCTGAACGAAATGTGGTCTCCTAGACATCAATGATTGTGGGATATGCATAGAATTGCTTGGTTGACGGGGCTGCCAAACTCTTTGATGAAATGCCTGAAAGGAATCTATTATCTTGGACATCAATGATTTCGAGTTATGGTCAGAATGGACGCATTGATGAAGCTTACAAAGCCGAGATTTCTGGAGTAACCCTCCACATGGGAATGATGTTGGCCCTGTTCAACCAGAGTTACACATGGATGTGTTTAGAAACCTCTCCTCTGTAGATGCCAGGATTAGGGAAGCTGCTACATTAACTTTAGTTCAGGAGTTGCAGGAAGTCCAGATAGTTTATGAGCAAAGCGGCACTGAGGGAAACGATGATAGAGATTTAAAGCTAGAAGCTATTAAAGATGCTATTCTAAAAAATTGTGCTCTGACTATGAAATATTCCATTCGTCGGCTTATTTGTGGGATTTCATCGTCTAGAGCCATAAGTTTTCTATCATCTAAGTTGAATTTGGTGCCAACAACATGTTTTCTATTATCCAAGTTAATTTTGATTCCAAAGGCTAGTATGTGCATTTCTTGAAATATATTTCAATTTGATAAACAACTTCCATGAATAGGTGGTCAAGAGCGAACGCTATAATTTTTTGAGCTATGAAATAACTCGTTATCATCCAAGACAAGTGTAAAATATCAAAGATACAAGTCCCACATACTGAAATTGTACTGGCAGCTCTGGCCTAGTCTTCCTCGAGCCAATGTTATTCATATGCTCAAGAACGAATGCTATAGTTTCAAGACATGAAAATATCTCATTATTACCCAAGACAAGGGTGAAATATCAAAGATACAAGTCCCACATAATAAAATGGTATTGGTAGCTTTGGCCTAGTCTTCCTTGAGCCCATGTTATCGATATGCTGCATGACATTGATCCTACAACAAAAGCTACAGAGTGTGATTGCACCAATGTTGCCTTCTCCAAAGAAGCAAGATGTTTCAAATTTAGCTTCAAGGCAAGTCAATTCAATCATCACACCTCCTATCAAGGCTTATGTTGCACAAAAAGGAGAGGCTGAGCAATATGAATAAATTTATCTTATTTAATTTTATTATTTAATATATCTTATTTAATTTAGAGTCTAGAAAGCTGCTAGCACAAATTTTCCTGTATACTATCATCTCTGGTCTTCATTAGAAATGCTTATTAATGCTCCAGTCTGAATCCACTATTTAATGTCTAATGGCTTCCAATTGCTAGGCTGGTTTCAGTTTTCAAGCTTTGTTAATTCAAATTTGGTATTCTGTTGTGTTTGGCTTTGCTTAAATTTGAATGCTTGATTGTTTCTTTATTCAAATTTATTACACACAGAGTTGGGAACATGGATGTTTCAGTTTGTTCAAACATTAGAGCTGTGTTTCATTCTGGAATTACATCTGCATTTAAATAATAGAAAGCTGAAATCATAGAATCTGTTCTTGCATATTATTAACATGAATTATGTTTTTTGTTTTGAAGTAAAAATCTTTTGCAGAGTTTCAAATTGTAGATCATTTTGTGATGGAAGTGAGATTTGCTTACTATTTTCCAGTTCTTGACATTAGCATATGTCCTAAAATTTTGTGAAATTTCTTGATTGAATCTCTTTCCCAGAACATTGCCATTTTTAGATGTTAACTTCAACTTTGGAGTCGCCAGATGTTTACACAAAATCTTGTAAACATTAGATCGATCGCGAAGTGTCACAATGAAGCATATCCCCTTATTTAAAACCCAATAATTAAAAAGCTTTGCCTCCACAAAAATAGATTAATAGGCGGTTTTAGGGTGTCCTTGTAGTGTGCATTATGGTCAAGGTACTGGAAAAGGTTGTTGGTTGAGAGTCCATTACTCCTGCTTCATATGCTGATGATATGTGATCACTCTATGGTTTATTCTATGATGTTGCTGATGTATTTGTATTTATTATGGAAGTACCACATGCTTTTTATTTTTGTGATTTGGTTTTTGTAGCTATGGATCATGGGAAATAATGACATGTTGTAAGCAGGTTCATTGTCATTATGTGTTATCGCATGTATTGCATATTATATATGGCCAGGGTTTCACTTTATTACAAGTTGCCACTACAAGTAGAATAAGGAATGAGGTAATGCAATGGTATGTGTGGTTTATGAAGGCTCCATGGTTGATGTGGCTCAATTTTGTTTTGGCTTTATTTAGGTTGGGGTACCTGCAACAAAACAAGCATATTTAGTGCAAACACTATTAGTTTATAAACAAAGTAGGAGTACATATAACTCACGACCTTGTAGGTTTTCATCTTAGTGCTTCACCTAGATGTTCTAAATATGGACATAGAATTGTTTAGTTGCAAGGGTTCTACTATTCAGGATTTGTTAGGCCCATTCATAGTTTGCTTTAGGACAGTATTTTTTTATGGAGACCTCAACTGAGTATTGTGGGGATTTTTTCTTATGGCTTTGGTTGTATGTTCGTCCCCACAGACTATGTCAGTAGATTGCTATGGTAATCGACCATTGATGTGTAGGTCCATTTCCTCATTTGCATGAACCCCTAAAATTTTGAAAAGGGAAACAAAATTACCTGTCTTTACTCTCTCATGTTTTATTGTTCTTAGGAATCTACAATAGAATGGTATTTAGGTTTCTTATTTTCAATTGAGGGCACCATGTTGTCAACCAATGAACCCCCTAATCTGTATTGTGCCAACAAACTATTTTAAATATGCTCTCTTCTGAATTTTTGATTCCAAATAAGGATTATGCATATTCCCTAATTGCAATGGAGTAGGAAACAATGCAATGTTAGTGCAGAATCTCCATGAAGACATGTCCAATTAACTTTGGATAAGCACAACAGGTTTAAGATTGCTTCTGTGTACAGTGTACAATTTTCACAGGAGAATTCTAAAACAACTAAATTCCTAGACACAAAAACAAATTCTCCAAGTGGAACTGAGCAACAAATAATTAAATATGTGTCAATTTACATATCTAAGCATATCCCTCTCCCCATCCTCGTTTATATGTCAAAATATGTGTCAGTTTCAAATCCTTTTCATACATGCCTATCGTGGAATGATGGTAAGAATTTCTCCACATAAATGGTTGAAGCTACGCCAATATCACATGTTTTTAGGATTTTTGTCGCAAATTTAAATGAAGTTAGTTTTTGACATAGTTCTAAGTTGCAAAGGCCATTATTAATGGTAGTTTATCATGTTCTATCATTTAAGGAAACATTCACACCTATGTTGTTACAAAGACAAGAAGACAGACATGCAATGCTCAAACATTGCATATTGAATGGTGATAATCATCAGTTACAACCAGTAGTTAAGAACATGGATTTCCAGAAGTACAACGACATGAACCTAAGTTGGTTCACAAGGTTTTTTTGGCTTAGCAATACCCTATGTAGAACTCAATACACAAGGTAGAGCAAAACCTAGTTTAATAAAACTCTATAACTAGAGATACAAGCATTAGGTGATTTGTCATATGTGCAAAAAGAGCAGATGTTTCATATTACAAATCAGGTTTCTGCTAAGGATATCAGCTTGTAGATGTCCCTGATCACCATGGTATGGACGAATATAATATTTTCCCTACGTTTTGCATCAAAAACTTGGTGAAGCAGAATATGTGGTGAATGTTTATATGTAAATGCGATTACTAGGCTACCCTGCCAACAAAATATCAATCTTGACTACTTACAATGGTCAAAGGCACTTGATTCCCAATATGATCAAACAAAGGCATGCCTAATCCTCTCATTATATCTTTGAGCAAGGTGACGACTGTTGACAGGTTTCAAGGTCAACAAAATGACTAATGTATCACTCTCTCTAGTCTGAACCATATTTGCAGGCCACCTTCGAGATGTTAGTAACTTAGTAGACTTGTTGCCATGTCCCAAGTTGGTTTGGGCTTGTATGTATTATGGCATTTCTCTTTTTTTAAACAATGAGATAAACTACAACCCACTTTTCAAACTGATACTCCAACACCATGATAAGCTCACTTTTGAATTTGGATAAAACAACTTGACCCACAGGGCATCTTTGTTGAGGGCACTGGTAGGATTCATCTTGTGAGTGGAATAGAGATGAAGCACATTACCTTGAGAAAATTTTTATTAACTTTACTAGGGACAAACAATAGAGCGACAAGTAATTATTCATTATCCTAATCAACAAATACAGGGATACAATTCAGGGCTGTCAGGAGAGGAATTTACAAACATGTCAAAACCATGCCCTGGTGAAATATATGCACAGTTAGAGCTCAAAGATGAAAAGGCATTAAAACATTATGCAGAAAATCTCAATCATGGTGATTTTGTAGAAAAGGGAGCCTTAAAAAGGATTAAAAGGCACGAGTTGAGGGTGTAGCTAGGTGACACTTACAGTTCATTGCACAAAGTAGAAGTTACACCTAGAAAAAAACATAGTTAACTAAAAGTTGGTTTCAATGTTATTTTTATACTCGTGCAAGCAAGAGGGAAACAACAGTCACATAGGATAAGGATGCATGCATCACTTGGTTGTTAGCTTAGCTATCATTCAGGCAAGGAGGCACAACTAAGGAAATACCTCTGTGATATTTTGGAACAACAGTTAGACAGATGACTTTCAGCTCGCCCTCCTAATATAAAATAGAATACCCTCTTATAATACAACAATAATGTAAAATATGACGCACAACGTAGAATTCTCCTCACTCCAATATCCATGTGAGACAAAAGTTAGCTTTGCAAAAAATGTGAAAGCAAGGTAGTCTGTTTGTGACCACCTGACTTGGCAATGCACATTGCAATGTTTCATGCTACAACTTTGAGGCTTTGAGCTCATGGATAAGGAATTGAGCGTGATGGCTTAATTTTCTCTTTGAAATAAGTAATCTATAAAAGGAAACATGGGGCTAGTGTTGACTAAAGAGATCACCTATATAGAAATCATGAATGGTTATGGAAGGTTTGAGACCATGGACCCTAATGAAGTAACCCAAAGTGCAGTTGGGACATTTTTCCTTTGTTTTATTTATTTATAGTGGTGTCCCCTAGCCATTGGAAATCCATACAAAGGAACCAACTTTCAAACGAACTACTCACTCAGAACCAAACTAGCTCTTCATTCACTCAGAAAGGAAGCATACCCATTCATAACAAAAAAAATGCAACTAAATGTAAGATTAAATTCACATAAAGATAAATCTGAGCCTTGGATTGGATTTTATGGTGAGCTTTAACTTGCATAAAAAAGTCATTCAAGGACACGTGGAGAATTGGTCTCAAGACCTAGATCTAAAACTGAGCAACATAATTGAGCTATGAAATTTCCAACGGATGTGTTAGGCCTCATAGAATTGATTTGGTCATCGACGAATGATGCTCCATCACAATATCAATGATTAGAGCACCTGGAGGATAAGCCCTTGAAGCCTCTCCCGATGCATCTATAAAACATTGTTGTTGATCCTATCGTCAAGCTCCCAATTTTTTTACTTTTGGATGCACATTAATCTTTAGGATTCATATTTCCTTTGATGCCATTTATATCTCTATCCAACATTGATTGTGGGAATGTATAAACTTTTGTTTACATACATGTGTGTTGTTTATTATATCAACACATTGTGCACATTATATACCATAGTGGCCATGAGATGAACCCTTTCAACACTAGATTTGGTTATGAGTTGTGGTTGGATATGGTGTACTTGCAAAGACAATAAATGTAAAGATTGGGCTCAGCCAAGCCCTAATATTTTACAATTTATGTTTACAAGAAACCATATATATAACAACTGGAGGCACTATGGAGTAGAGTGGAATAGTATATTGCCCATAAAAAAGTCCCATATCTAGAGGTATTGTGGTATTAGGAGCTTGATTAGGTGTCCTTTCGCATTGTAACCTTAAAGGGCATGTGAATGATATAAGTCCAAAGGCCTATCCACAATACATTTTTTTTTAATTGGATATCTGACCCATTATTGTTATTTTCTTAGTAGAGTGAGTTTGATTTGTGTTGAGCATTTAGAGATTTCCCACCATATTATTCAACCATCCTCACCATGAATCTAGGGCTCTAAGCTCCAATCTTTCTTTAATCATTGAAGATTGATCCTCACAACTAAGATACAAAACTTTATCTTAAACTAAAATACAGAGCGGTTGGGGGATTCATCCCCTATAGTCATAGTGGATAGTGGTGGGAGATGATATGAAACTAGATAATATGTAAGGTTGTAGGTTGTAGAGTGTACATTATTATGAGAAAGGATCACTACTCTTTATCAACATAAATCTTATCCAATATTTTCTTAAACTCTATAAATTCTTCACTAATTGACAAACAATTTTTAACACATATTGACCTTGGAAAATCTACTTCAAGAAAAATATAACGATAGATTGGCTTTGACTACGTTTTAATGATTCTTTTAAAAGAGGAGAATTATATATTACAACAACTCCAGTGATTATAGAATATTGTGTAAGTGAATCTATTTTCTATAACATTTTTTTCCTCTGTCTTGGCTTGCAATCTTCATTTAGAATGAGAATTGGCTAGACTCCAAACCTGCTTAATTCTACTAGTTTTAGTTCCAAGCATTATCATTACCATGACAATGACAAGGATAAGGATGACGACGATGATGATAATGCCATGATGATGACGATGACAATCATCATCAAAACAATGATACTAACAATGATGAATATTGGTGAGATAAAGATGGATCCACACACATCCATTGTGAAGGGTATAATTGCCAACATGTCAACGTTTAATGTGATGGTTTTGGTCATTCATTTTGGTGGTAGGAGTTTAGGTTGGACTTGCAGAGTATTATGTTGAGGTTTCTTACCTTGTATACCATTGCAGTGAGACTAAAACAAAACCATGAATTCAATGAGATTTTTTTTGCACCCTATTTCAAAAGAGCTAACACACATAAGCTTTTCATAATGGTGTAACGAGCTAACACACATAAGCTTTTCATAATGGTGTAACGATCTAACACACATAAGATTTCACTTGTAGTGCCATGTTAGAAGGAAAGCTAACTCCAGCTAGATTTCCATCATGGTTTAATGTATTTGATGACAATGTGGCAATGTTAGATGGAAAGCTACCTTATGAAAGCTAACACACATTAGCTTTTACTCATCGTGCAATGTTTTAAGAACGAAAGCTAACTTCAGCTAGATTTTCATCAAGGTGCATTATGATTGATGACAATGTCACCGTGCTAGATGGAAAACTACATTATGAAAGCTTACACACATTAGATTTCATTCACTGTGCAACAATTTAAGGATGAAAGCTAACTTCAGCTATATTTCCAACATGGCTCAATATGATTGATGACAATGTGGTTGTTTACATGGAAAACTACCTTATGAAAACTAACACACATTAGCTTTTACTCATTGTGCCATGTTGTTAAAATGAAAGCTAACTCTAGCTAGATTTCCATCATGGTGTAATGAGCTAACACACATAAGATTTCCCTTATAGTGTCATGTTGTTAGAAGGAAAGCTAACTCCAGCTAGATTTCCATCATGTTGTAATGTATTTGATGACAATGTGACTGTGTTAGATGGAAAACTACCTTATGAAGGCTAACAAACATTAGCTTTACTCACCGTGCAATGTCTTAAGAAAGAAAGCTAACTCTAGCTAGATCTCCATCATGGTGCATTGTGATTGACGACAATGTGGTTGTGCTAGATGGCAAACTAAATTATGAATGCTAACACACATTAGATTTCACTCACTGTGCAATTATTTAAGGACAAAAGCTAACTCCAGTTAGATTTCCATCACGGTGCAATGCGATCGATGACGATGTGGTTGTGTTAGATGGAAAACTACCTTATGAAAGCTAACACACATTAGCTTTCATTCATCGTACCATGTTGTTAAAAGGAAAGCTAACTTCAACTAGATTTACAACACGGTGTAATGTATTTGATGACAATGTGGTTGTGTTAGACGAAAAACTACCTTACGAAAGCTAACACACATTAGCTATTACTCATCGTGCAACGTGTTAAGAATGAAAGCTAACTCTAGATAGATTTCCAACATGGTGCATTTTTATTGAAGACAATGTGGTTGTGCTAAATGGAAAACTACATTATGAAAGCTAACACATATTATATTTCACTCACCGTGCAACGATTTAAGGTTGAAAGCTAACTCCAGCTAGATTTCCATCACGGTGCAATTTGACAATGTGGTTGTGTTAGATGGAAAACTACCTTATGAAATCTGACACACATTAGCTTTCACTTATCGTGCCATGTTGTTAAAAAGAAATCTAACTCCAAATATATTTTTGTAATGGTGTAATGAGCTAACACACATAAGCTTTCACTCATAGTGCCATGTTAGAAGGAAAGCTAACTCCAGTCAGATTTCCATCATGGTGTAATGTATTTGATGACAATGTGGTAGTGTTAAATGGAAAGCTACCTTATGAAAGCTAACACACATTAGCTTTTACTCACCATGCAAGGTTTTAAGAACGAAATCTAGAGACAACTAGAGTACCATCACGGTGCATTGTGATTGATGACATTGTGGTTATGCTAGATGAAAAACTATACTATGAAAGCTTACACACATTAGATTTCACTCACAGTACAACGATTTAAGGATGAAAGCTAACTTCAGCTAGATTTGCAACACAACGCAATGTGATTGATGACAATGTGGTTTTGTTACATGGAAAAATACCTTATCAAAATTAACACACATTAGCTTTCACTCATGATGCCATGTTGTTAAAAGAAAAGCTAACTCCAGCTAGATTTCCATCATGGTGTAATGAGCTAACACACATAAGATTTCCGTTATAGTGCCATGTTGTTAGAATGAAAGCTAAATCCAGCTAGATTTCCATCATGGTGTAATGTATTTGATGACAATGCGGCTCTGTTAGATGGAAAACTACCTTATGAAGGCTAAGATGCAATATCTTTACTCACCCTGCAAATTTTTAAGAATGAAAGCTAACTCCAGCTAGATTTCCATCATGGTGCATTGTGATTGATGAAAATGTGGTTGTGCTAGATGAAAAAATACACTATGCAAGCTTACACACATTAGATTGCACTCATTGTGCAATGGTTTAAGGATGAAAGCTAACTCCATCTAGATTTCCAACATGGTGCAATGTGCTTGATGACAATGTGGTTGTGTTACATGGAAAACTACCTTATGAAAGCTAATACACAATAGATTTCACTCATCGTGCCATGTTGTTAAAAGAAAAGCTAACTCTAGCTAGATTTTCATCATGGTGTAATAAGCTAACACACATAAGCTTTCCATTATAGTGCCATGCTATTAGAAGGAAAGCTAACTCCGGCTAGATTTTCATCACGGTGTAATGTATTTGATAACAATTTGGCTATGTTAGATGAAAAACTCCATATTAAAGCTAACAGACATTAGCTTTACTGACCGTGCAATGTTTTAAGAACGAAAGCTAACTCTAGCTAAATTTCCATCATGGTGCATTGTGATTGATGACAATGTGGTTGTGCTATATGAAAAACTACATTATGAAAGCTAACACACATTAAATTTCACTCATCATGTAATGATTTAAGGACGAAAAATAACTCCAGCTAGATTTTCATCACGGTGCAATGTCATCGATGACAATGTGGTTGTGTTAGATGGAAACTACCTCATGAAAGATAACGCACATTAACTTTCACTCATTGTGCCATATTGTTAGAAGGAAAGCTAACTCTAGCTAGATTTGCATCCTAGCGTAATGTATTTGATGACAATCTGGCTGTGTTAGATGGAAAACTACCTTACGAAATCTAACACATATTAGCTATTACTCATTGTGCAACGTTTTAAGAATGAAAGCTAACTCTATCTAGATTTCCAACATGGTGCATTTTGATTGATGACAACGTGGTTGTGCTAAATGAAAAACTATATTTTGAAAGCTAACACACATCATATTTCACTCATCGTGCAATGATTTAAGATTGAAAGCTGACTCCAGCTAGATTTCCATCACGGTGCAATGCGATAATGTGGTTGTGTTAGATAGAAAGATACCTTATGAAAGCTAACACACATTAACTTTCACTCATACTTCCATGTTGTTAAAAAGAAAGCTAACTCCAGCTAGATTTTCATAATGGTGTAATGAGCTAACACACATAAGCTTTCACTCATAGTGCCATGTTAGAAGGAAAGCTAACTTTAGCTGGATTTCCATCATGGTGTCATGTATTTGATGACAATGTACCTGTATTAGATAGATAACTACTTTATGAAAGCTAACAAACATTAGGTTTTACTCACTGTGCAATGTTTTAAGAACAAAAACTAACTCCAACTAGATTTCCATCATGGTGCATTGTGATTGATGACAATGTGGTTGTGCTAGATGAGAAACTACACTATGAAAGCTTACACACATTAGGTTTCACTCACCATGCAATGATTTAAGGATAAAATCTAACTTCATCAAGATTTCCAATACAATGCAATGTGATTGATGACAATGTGATTGTGTTACATGGAAAACTACCTTATGAAAGTTAATACATGTTAGATTTCACTCTGTTTATGCCAGAAATTCTTTCCAGACTACGAGAAAACAAGCCAACATAATCTCAAATATTCAATCAAACAAAACTAGGTTTTTAGGGTTTTTAAAAGGTTTTCTGGTTGTGAAGTTTGGTGACAAGAGGGAATACATTCTGTTTGTGCCAGAAATTGTTCCTAAGGCTAGGGGAACAAGCCAACACAATCTCAAAAGAAAAACTCAATTCAAACTAGGGTTTAGGGTTTTGTTTATATGTTTTTGGTTGTAAGTTTCAAGATCATACAGGGAATACATTCAGTAAATAAGCAACAACTAAATCAAACACATATAACTGATAAAGATGCATATATATAACAGAAA
Source organism: Pseudotsuga menziesii (assembly GCA_001517045.1). Lineage (NCBI taxonomy): Eukaryota > Viridiplantae > Streptophyta > Pinopsida > Pinales > Pinaceae > Pseudotsuga > Pseudotsuga menziesii. Next base: position 340,702 of record LPNX010057280.1, on the reverse strand, counting down.
TCCAACATAAAGCCTGTATTGAAGTTCACACAGAATGGACAAGCAACACCAGAAAATACACATTCACCAGCACTGAATTTGTCAATTAAGAAGTTAAACAAACTCACAATAAAGCCAACACAGACCAAATGAAGAGGTAAAAGTCATATATTCATAGTTTCATCAGTAAATGTACAAGAGAGTTATAGTACTTATCACTGAACAAGCCTGAAAGTATATCAGCTAGCAGACCTCCTGATGCTCCCAAAAGTTCTGAACCCTCACAATGTCTTGCTCACCTCTCTAAATAGTTACAATGAAGTAGTTCCATCTCCCCTTCATTAGCTCGAAATTGAAACTACCCAACAGTTACATTAACTAACTAATCT
>LPNX010057280.1:310276-331799 GCA_001517045.1 Pseudotsuga menziesii | reverse complement strand
GACTGACGCCTGTTTACATGAAAAAAAACTTGGCAAGACACATATCAAACATGACCAATGATTTATTTAACATTTCCGCAGCGAAATCCCCAAAAATCGGACTGAAAAATGACCATTCTGGCAAAAAACGATTTTCCTGTAGCGCGCCAATGTAATTTTTTGGCTCCAGCGCTACAAGAATAATTTTAACACTGTTTTGGTGCTTTTTAGTCATTAATTCTATTTTGAATGAGGTTTTTATGGCAAACTATACTCATGATATGATTTATGAATCCATTATTCGATAATATGACTTTAAGAACCCTTCAACAGCTAAGAAAACAAACTTGATAAAACAAATAAAAGCAAAAAATCAAAATTTCTATTAAAACCAAAAATTCCTAAAGTAAGCAAATGAGAAAATTAAAGCATATGAGCAAACTAAAAATAAAATCACAATCAAAATATAAAATTAAAGGAAACAAATTCATGACTTAACACATTCATAATCCAAATAAGAACTAAATCACAAGTAAAGAAAAACTGAGATGCATAACATAATAACCATGTATCCAATAGAAAATAACATTGAAGTTCATCCACAAATGGCAAGCACTACAAGCATAAAAACTATAAACCAGCAATGAAATTACCAATTGTGTAGCTAAACAAGCTAGAAATGAAGCCAAAGAACAGACTGAAGGGTAAAATGGAGCATATATTTCATAATCAGTTCCTCAAATACACATGAGAGTCATATACTTAGCTTATCAACAAGTCAGGAGACCTTCTCTAGCCAGCCCAAAAGTCGAAACCTTAGTTCTCTTTGTGACCTTCCTAAATACTATCTTTCAAAATTCAGTTAGAGGCTAAACCCTAACTGCTTTTCAGCCTACTCATCGAAATTATTTGATCAAAATATTAATTACAAAAGTAAAATATTCTTTAAAACATAACAAGTAACTGATTTTGCTAACAATGCTCATAGATCTTTAGCAGGTTCTGCTAACAAAGCTATCCCCTCTAAGGCTTGGGCCTTTCTCCTAGCTTTCATCTGCTCTGCTTCCATCTCTGTCATTCTTCTAGTAAGCTCTTCATTTTGTTGTTGTAGGTTTCTGATAGTCTATTTTAATTCTGCAAATTGTAACTCTGTACTTCTTTTCCTTTTTAAGGCCTCTTTGGAGACTGCAATTAGTTCTTGATAGTGATTATTCACCTCTTCTAGGTCTTCTCTGAGTCTCTTATTAGCTGTAATCAAACCATCACTTGTTTCTTGCATATACTTTACTTGATGTTTATACTACTTGATAGCTCTCTGTAAATTTTCTTTCTCTGAGTCAAATGCCTTGTTTCCTGTTGTACTTTGAAGCTCATTAGGAAGCCATGGGATTTTAAGTCTTTTAAAGATTTCCTCATCTTCAGGCAGCAGCTCTGTAGAAGCATCATGAAAAATTAAGTTCTCTTGAGTCTCAATTTCACCAGGAACATTTTTATCAATTAACATCTTGTTTTCTGAATAAGAAACCTCTACTTCATCTTTTTGTTGTTCCTTTAGCATTTGACCTCGTATTTCCAAAAATACAGCAGACAATTTGGTCTCAGTGAGGCTAGATTCTTCTTCTGATTTGAATGGATTTTTCCCTTTGTTGTCACCCTTGCCAATCTACAGCTTTTCATCTAAGGAAGAATTATCAATCACAGTTACCTCTTCTGTATTCAACTTAGGGTTTAGTAACTTCTTCATGTTTAGCCTTAATTTGTTCTTGGGTCTAGTATTGGGTCTCCATCCTGGAGCAAACTCTCCTACCATTTTTAAAGTTTTTCCTTGATGGATGATAGAGGAAAATTCCTTTACTTTAAGCTTCTTTTTCTTTTCTACTGCTATCTTATCTTCCTAACTGTAAAACTCATGTTTTATGCCAATCCTAGTTTTATCAATGACAGTAAGTTTATCCTCCTCCAACAAGTATGTTTCATCTTTAGACAATACTGTAATTAGACTTTGCTATTGGACCTTAGTATTTTCTTCATCACCTGAAACCTTCTCTGTAAAAACAATTTTTTCATCAATGAATGTCTCTGATGGTGCATTATTTTGAATAGGATGAGTCTCTTTGTGAATAAACAACAAATTTTTGTTCTCACTATCACCTGGATGCTGCTTAGATTCACAATCTTCTTTTGTAGGTTCTACAACTTCCTCTAATTTGACACATTCTTCATCTTCAACCTTCACTTTTTCTCTTAATTTTCTGATCAGGATTTGTCCCTTATCAGTTGGATTTCTGGTAGACTATCCTTCTTGGCTATTTTGGAACCCTGACCAAAAGAGAAAGTATTCCCAAGTCTTTCCTTCTTTCTATAGAACACTGTTAATAATAAGTTTGATAAGTCCATGGTGAAAGATGGACTGAATAGTATGGTCTTGGTGTTCTTTGATCCTACTAGACATATTCTGTAAGCTCTTTAGCAGGAAGAAAGGCAGATTCATCTTTGATTCACCACTAAGGTGTTGAAGGAACCTGAAATGATACTTGAAAATGAAGGCATACCTTCCTTCACATGTAATGTAACTTTGTAGAACCTTGATAGGTTCTACCCATTCAGCTCTGAAATTATGGATGGGCACTCCCTTGTCCCAATCTCGAACAATACCAGGCAATAGATACCTTTGTGCATTGAAAGTAAATGGCACTTTCTTAAACCAAAGTTCTCCTTCATTTTTGACCCCTGTTGCTTCAGCCACCAAATCTGTAGTGAATTTGAACTTCAAAGTATCAAATGAAACTATATCTTGGTTATAACATTGAGCAAACCTGTGAGAGACTTCAACATTATATCCATCAATCTTTTAAAAAAAGTTCAACCATTCAGCATTTTCAAAGAGTTCAGCACATCCTAGAAATTTGTCTATCAAATTGAGCTCAGTGGGATCGGCCCTATTAGTCTTACCACTCCTCTTCATCTTCTGTGAGGTTTTCAGACCCTGTTAGTAACTTCACAGCCTATTTTCTTCAATCTTTCACAGTCTTGGCAGTCAATTTTTCCTTTGAACTTTCACAGGATGCTTGTCCTCAACTTTACACAGTTTATTCTATCACCAATTCAGGAAATGCTTTGTGCCAAGTTTAAATAATTTGGGTTTAACACAGCACCAAAAATCTCTAACAGTGTTGTTCTGAACTTTACTAACATCAAACGATGCTCATTTATACTTTTGGACTAATATTTCACCATTGGAAGTTTTTTGAATAAACAAATTAATGTTTTCCTCTAACAATTTGACATCATAAGGCTTAGCAGAAAAAACCCCAATTTTAACAGGTCATGACCAAGGTCACACGAGATACCTCATTCAAAGCTTGATGCAGGTGTTAGAATTTGATTCCTAGACTGGCTAAATGTCGAATTGAATGCTCCAAGTGTCTTCAACTCTCCAGCTCACCTCTAATTGTCATGCTATGAAACCCTAATTTTTCCTTCAACTGCCAAATTCCAATTTTTTAGCAATGTGTCTCTGCCCCGACATCCACCAGCTTTGTAATCTTCAGTTTGAGAACCTCTTTCCCAAAAATATCGCCTTATTCCACTTTCTGTCATGATTTTCCATGCATTTACATCTAACTGCCACGATCTCCCTCACGCAATGATCAACACTTGTTTACATGATTACCCTGGCCAGACATGTATCAAACCTGCTTATTGATGTGATTAGTCACCCCAGGAACGAAATCATTGAAGAAATCGGCGTGAAAAATGACAAATTGATCACTCGCGACTTTCTTGTAGTGTGCCAGTGCATTATTTTTACCCTTGCACTACAAGAAAGTTCAAAAATCTAATTTGTGTTATTTGATCAATAATTCAACTTTAAAACTAGGTTTATATGATTAAACCTTGATCTTAGTGCTATTCATGAAACCATTAATCAAAATATACTCTATAGAACCCTTTAAGACATAGGAAAAACAAAAATAATGAAATCCTAATGGCATAAACTCAAAATTGAGCTCTAAACCAAAATTTCCTAGAAGTAAGCAAATAAGCAAGCTTCAAAAACACAAACAAAATATAAGACTGAAGAAAACAAATTCATGACTTAACACACTCATTGTGCCATGTTGTTAAAAGGAAAGCTAACTCCAGTTAGATTTCCATCATGGTGTACTGAGCTAACACACATAAAATTTTCCTCATAGTGCCATGTTGTTAGAAGGAAAACTAACTCCAGCTATAATTCCATCATGGTGTAATGTATTTGATGAATCTGTGCCTGTATTAGATGGAAAGCTACCTTATAAAGGATAACAAACATTAGCTTTACTCACCGTGCAATGTTTTAAGAATGAAAGCTAATTCCAGCTATATTTCCATCACGTTGCATTGTGATTGATGATAATGTGGTTGTGCTAAATGGAAAAATACACTATGAAAGCTTACACACATTAAATTTCACTCACCGTGCAATGATTTAAGGATGAAAGCTAACTCCAGCTAGATTTCCAAAACAGTGCAATGTGATTGATTACAATGTTGTTGTGTTACATGGAAAATTACGTTATGAAAGCTAACACACATTAGCTTCCACTCAATGTGTCATGTTGTTAAAATGAAAGCTAACTCTAGCTATATTTCTATCATGGTGTAATGAGGTAACACACATAAGTTTTCCCTTATAGTGCCATGTTGTTAGAAGGAAAACTAACTCCAGCTAGATTTCCATCACGATGCAATGTATTTGATAACAATGTGGCTGTGTTAGATGGAAAACTACTTTATGAAAGCTAACATACATTAGCTTTAATCACCATGCAATGTTTTAAGAATGAAAGCTAACTCCAGCTAGATTTCCATCTGATGCATTATGATTGAGGACAATGTGGTTGTGCTAGATGGAAAACTACATTATGAAAGCTAGCACACATTAGATTTCACTCACCATGCAACGATTTAAGGATGAAAGCTAACTCCAACTAGATTTCCATCACGATGCAATGTGATCGATGATGATGTGGTTGTTTTAGATGGAAAACTACCTTATGAAAGCTAACACACATTAGCTTTCACTCATCGTGCCATTATTTTAGAAGGAAAACTAACTCCAACTAGATTTGCATCATGGTGTATTGTATTTGATGACAATGTGGCTATGTTAGATGGAAAACTACCTTACGAAAGCTAACACACATTAGCTATTACTCACTGTGCAACGTTTTAAGAATGAAAGCTAACTATAGCTAGATTTCCAACATAGTGCATTTTGATTGATGACAATGTGGTTATGCTAAATGGAAAACTACATTATGAAAGCTAACACACATTATATTTCACTCACCGTGCAACGATTTAAGGTCGAAAGCTAACTTCAGCTAGATTTCCATAACGGTGCAATGTGATAATGTGGTTGTGTTAGATAGAAAGCTAATTCTGGCTAGATTTTCATCATAGTGTATTGACCTAACACACATGAGCTTTCACTCATCGTGCCATTTTGTTAGGAGGAACACTAACTCCAACTAGATTTCCATCATGGTGTAATGCATTTGATGACAATGTGGTTGTGTTAGATTGAAAACTATCTTATGATTGATGACAACGTGGTTGTGTTAGATGGAAACTACTTTATGAAAGCTAACACATTAGATTTCACTCATCGTATAATGATTTAAGGACTAAAGCTAGCTTCAGCTAGATTTGAATTATTGCAACTATGATACTTTTTTGAACATACACTTCATATGGTTTAACCTTAATTACAAACTACAATTCAAATGTGTTACAAAAATTGGGAGGAGTTACAATGGAAAATATAATTTTGACAAGAGGGGACTATGTTGACCTCTTAATTAATGGTCAAGTTATTGGACTAGAAAGGGTTGAATCTACAGAGACTACAACTCATTATGGTGGAGAAATTCTTAATGTAATTCAATTATGGTTTTGATAATTGATTTCATTGAACCACATTTGATTGTGGAAGATGTTGATGAAGGGGACTTACATCCATGGAAGATCATAGATTTGAGGCATAACAAAGGTAAATCAAAATCTTGAAGCACATGTTAAGTGTTTTTTAGAGTACATTGCTTGTTTTTTTGAGCAAATACTAAGTTTGTTTAATTTGTTGTATAAGTGCAAATGCCTCTTCTGCATTTTCTATTGGAGACAAGGTAGATCTTTCGCAATGTGGAGTGAAGGTGGTTGAAAATTCCATATTCAATACAAATATTGGTCATAAGGTGCATGGAAGGATGGTAAATAAATGATCCAAGGGGTTAACATTGAGAAGGTGTTAAAACATGATGCTCTCTTGCCACATCCAGCAGTATTTGAGAATACACTAGGGAGTGCATTGGGATCTTATGAGATTTGGCTAGAATCAAATTTGGAAACTCATTGTCATGATCATCCAGTAAATACTCCCCAAGATAGCCTTACATTCACATGTAAAAAGGTTTCTCTTACACATGAATGCATGGGAACAAGCATGTGCATTGCCAAAGGGATCATAGTTAATGTTCGTGAGTATGACATGGTTGAGGGTGAAATGTTAGGTGAAAAGGAATTACGTGTAAAATCAAAATCTATTGCAGGAACAAACTTGGGTTTGTCGTTGAAAAGTATGCTAACACATGGGCATATCACATGAGGTTTTGGTCATTTATCCCTACCATTTGTACACATGGGATCACATTTTACCATTACATCTCTTGCAAATTGCTTGAGGGACCTTGAAGACCCACACCTTGATATGTATGGTGATTTTCTTTATGAGAGTGGAAGTTCAAGAAACACAGTTTCAAATGCATTATTTCAAAACTCTATTTACTCAAAATGTAGAGTGTACAAGGATGCTTTCCTATATTTAAATGGAACCTCAAAAAATCAAAATCTTGATTTTAAACCTCTTCCTCCACATTTATTGTTACAGTTGGACAATGCAGCTAGTGATGATAAGAATGGTTATGTTTTCATGTTTCTATCACTATTAATTACACTTGGTGTCTTCATCACTATTGAGGTTGGGAACTTGCTTGTGGGGCACACCCATGAAGACATAGATGGAACCTACAGAAGAATGTCTTCCAACTTGAAAAGTAAAGATATATATTATTTACCTGAGATGATGGATACATATCGCACAATAGAAGAAAAACAGGTGTTTCCACCTAAACTTATTGACAAAGTGTATGACTTCAATTTTTTTCTTAATGGGTACATCAAGGAGGGGAAAAATGCACTAGTTGGACATCTTAATGTCCAATACTTCCAATTTCTTGTACTCAATGATGTTCCAGTTATGAGGTATAAATAATCCATCAAAGACATTGAGTGGTCAGAACCAGTTGAGTTGTGGAATATAGGTGATGAAGGTCGACCTATATTGCCGATAGGGAAACCATCTTTCTTATGTCCCAAAGGAAATGATGTTTATTTAAATTGACTAAAGGAATGGCTAACATCATACATAAAATGTGGAAAGAGACTATTGGCAATGAGAATTCACCAATTTTCACAACGGAATGGAATAAAAAACTAGAGTATTGGAAAAGTGTTATTGATGCATTAGATGGAATCTATAATGACCATACACCCTTGGATGAAAGTGATTCTTCTTCTAATGATTTTTGGCCCAAGACGAGGCAAAATGTTAACGTTGATGGTAATGCACTCCATGCAATATCAAGTATTGTGGATGGGGATTTTGATAATGTGACAAATGAACCGATATATGTTGGACCCAAGTGCAACAAGCCAAAGCCAACATTTGATCCTAGAATTGATGTTGAGAAATGAAAGATGTTGCTTGTTAGATCAGGAAATGAGGATGAAGGAGAGATGATTTGGATGGAAAAAGCTACCTCAGATATCTTCCAGGATGATGATAATGAGACCCTTCATGTAAATATTGATTGGTGGCAGCCTAGCTCAGGGAAATACAAGGGAAATTTTTTAGAACAATATTGGGTACCAAATCATGATGACACAGAACTTGGATCTATTCCAGCTAATACCATAGTTTGGGCATGGATGCCAAACAAAGAAGATTGCAGGAAGACCAAGATAAATAAATTTGGTGTACAAGCTGTACTTGATCTGCTTGAGCGGATATAAGGAGATTAGGTGGAGATGATTCATGAATGTAATTTTTCTTTTTCAATGACTTTTAGTATACATGAAGAAACTTTTTCAATGTTTGTAGTATAATAAATACTCTTCAAGCTACTTTTTGAGGAATTTTATATTATTTACTACATATGTGAAAATTTCACTTCAATTTCATTGTTAAGTCATGTGATGATACTTTATGCGAATTAGATAACACCATTCAAATTTTAACTTTTCAATTTGTATTTTAGATCAACAACATCTCACTATATCAATTGTGCATAATTATATTTATTAATGCATGTACAAAACCCTTACCTTATTTATTATTATCTTTTGCTCACTCTCTTCAATACCACTTTGAACTTTTCATTTTGTTTCCTTGATGATTGGTGGAGTGTCCACTCAAAACGTAGGGATGTTTCAACACACAATTTAATTCCATAAACTCTTTTTGTCATTATGATTAACTGTAGAAATATTCATCCTCAAGTTGTACTTGATCTACTTGAGAAAATATAAGGAGATTAGGTGGAGATGATTCATGAATGTAATTTTGCTTTTTGAATGACTAATTAATATACATGAAGAAAAAGTTGTCAATGTTTGTAGTATATCAAATATTCTCTTCAAGCTACCTTTTGAAGAATTTTATATTATTTGCTACATATATAAATATTTTGGTTCAAATTCAATGTTAATTCATGTGATGATACTTTATGTGAATGCACATTAAAACATCTTATAGAATTGCTTTGTGACTAAATGTAAGGCACTTGCAATAAGGTTTGAAGTTAATTTTCCCTATTATTCGTTGTTATAGTTGATATAAATTTAATTGTACTACTATGTTGCATTCAAATTCATAATTATATTTTCTCATGTAGACTTTAAATTGGTGCCAACTTTGTACGAGTATATTAACTTATACTCAATAAATATAGTACTAACATTTTGAGTGTGCAGGTTTTATCAGTTTGTCATCATTGTGATTGATTTTCTGGATTAAATTGTGTGAACGTTTTTCAAACCAACATTTTGAGTAGACACTCCACCCATGCTTGTTACGAGAACCATGAAACACTCATTGTGGACTGAAAATATTTCACATAACTTAATCCAGAAAATCAATCATTAAGTAGTAACATCATGTTAGCTTTAATTCATGTTAGACATTATCGTCAAATACATTGCATCGTAAAGACAATTTAATCCATGTGAGATTTAATGCGGATCGTAATGCACTACATGTAATATAAGTATTATGGATGGAGATTTTGATAATGTGACGGATGAACTAGTATATGTTGGACCCAAGTGCAACAAGCTAAAGCCAAGATTCAATCCTATGATTGAAGTTGAGAAAGGAAAGATGTTGTGAGTTAGATCATGAACTGAGGATGAAGGAGAGATATTTGGATGGAAAAATCCACCTCATATATCTTCCAGAATGATGAAAGTGAGACTCTTCATGTAAATGTTGATTGATGGAAGCCTAATTCAGTGAAATACAAGGGAAAATTTTAGAACAATATTGGGTACCAAACCTTGATGACACATGACTTGGATCTATTCTAGTTAATACCATAGTTTAAGCATGGATGCAAAATAAATAAGATTGCAGGAAGACTACGATAAATAAACGTGGTGTACAAGTTGTAATTGATTTGTTCGACTGAATATAATGAGATTAGGTGGAGATGGTTCATGAATGTAATTTTCTCTTTGAACGAGTTATTAATATACTAGAAGAAACACTTTTCAGTGTTTGTTGTATATCAAATATTCTCTTCAAGCCTTTTTTTTAGGAATTTTATATTATTTACTAATATGAAAATTTTGGTTCAACTTCTATGTTAATTCATGTGATGGTACTTTATGTGAATTATATAACACCATTCAAGTTTTAACTTTTCAATTTGTTTTTTACAAAAACTCAACATGTCACTATATCAAATGTGCATAATTATATTCAATAATCAATCTTAAAACATCTTCTAGACTTCCTCTGTGAATAAATGTAAGGCACTTGCAATAAGGTTTGAAGTGACTTTTCCTTATTATTTGTTATTGTAATTGATATAAATTTAATTGTTCTACTCTGTTGCATTCTAATTAATATTATATTTTCTTCTGTAGAGTTTAAAGTGGTGTGAACTTTGTACTAATGCAATATATTATACTCAACAAAGACAAAGTAGTAACATTTTCAGAGTGCAGGCTTTCACAGTTTGTCATCATTGTGAATGATTTTTTGGATTAAGTTGTCAGTGAGTTTTTCAAACCAACATTCCAAGTGGGAACTCCATGCATGATTGTCGGGGGGACAATGTAAAATTCATTATGGTTTGAAAAGCTTTCACATAGCTTAATCTCGAAAATCAATATCTAAGTATTAACATTTAATGTTAATACTACATAAGTTAGTAATAGTCACAACACAATATTAATATGTTGTTAAATAACTTTATATTATGTAAGAAATTTCTTACGCAAATTATTAATAATTCACTAGTCAAATATTGATGACTTTTGTTTTAATACGTAAATATAAATATTAATGATAGTCAAAGTATATCATTAAATACATTTATAGGTAAAAATTCTCACATAAATATGTTATTCTTAAAATCAACATTCATCCACTTAGTTTTTAATACACCACCACCACCAAGAATAATAATAATAAATTGTCTCTAATTCATAATTTATTTTAGTCATTACTAAGATAAAACCCATTTTACTCTAAGTCATAAAATATTTTCTCTTGTCCACTATCAAGTGCTTCCAACTTCCAAAAATAAAACATCTTACTCAAAAAAAAATTAGACTTAGTATGGTAACTCAACCTAGACACATTAGTTAACATAATTTCAATTAAATGAAATTCCAAGATAATAATAGCAACACACATTGATTATTAATGTCATTAAATAACTTTAATAATAAAATGTAAAAAATCTTCTACAATATATTTATCGTGATATAATCATTGATCTTAACTTATATTAGAAAATATAAATAATAGTAATATAAATCAATTATATTTCTATTCTAACGTATAATTGATTTTGATCGTTAAAATAATAAACTTAGCATAGTAACACTTAATATATAATAGTTTTTCTTGTCACTTGTAAAATGTTGTCAACCTTCTAATATATTACAACATGGTACTCAACACATACAATATTACTTGTTATGTTGAGAATTAAAATTGCTACAGTAACAAACACATTTGTATTATGTCATTAAATAGTTTTTAAATGGGTCATTCTAAAATAGTGCCAACCTTCTACTAGTATAGGAACTCAACACCAACAATGTACTAGTTACCATATCAAATTATAATTCAATTGCTTTATCATAGTAACATATATAATATTAATGTCATTTCATAAACTTAATCAACTTACCATTTAATTCAAACTATAGATAAGATTAATAGAAATTATGTAAGGAATCAAAGTCTAAAACTTTCTTCATTTTGATTTGTCATGGAGGATTATAAATGTGTAATCTAGGTGTTAACATAGTCCATCTCCCCTCATGTTGTAAAGGGTGCTAGCTCAATGGAAGAGAACCTGCATTACAAGCAGGACGATGGTGGTTCGATTCCTCCGTGCCCTAACATAAATTAATAGATGATATAAAATATTAATGATAGTATAAATATTGTAAGATATCTATATTTTCAATATAAATATGATTTTTTCAATTAAACACATTGTTCAAATATTTCATAATAAATAATGAACACTTGCAATAATTAGTTCAATTGGTCTCCCCCTTTCCTCTTGTATATGAAAAAAAACAAATTGTACTACACTAATGCTATAATTCTAGTTCATAATTGATTTTGATTGTTAAAATAATTAATATTAATAAATAAGGAAGGCTTTACTAACATCAATATCATTAAATAAATTTATAGGTAAGAAATTTCTCACGTTAATCTATTATTCATAAAGCAAACATTCATCAACTTAGTTTTTAATACACTACCACTACCAACAACAACAATAATAAATTATGTTGCTATTTTAATTCATAATTTATTTTAATCATTACAATGGTAAAACTTAGACTTTAAAGTCATAAAATATTTTCTCGTTTTGATTATGAGTGGTGCCAACTTCCAAAAATAAAACAACATACTCAACAAAGACAAAAATAATTACTATGACAATGTTTATAATTGTTGTAATAACAAATACAATGTTGGTATTATGCCATAAAATAATTTACTCAACTTAACATTTAATACAAACTATAAATAAAATTAATAGAAATTATGTAAGGATTCAAAGGCTATGACTTTCCTCATTTTGAAAGAACTCAATCTAGCGGAAGTTCTAAATTCTAGAACTAACCCATCTAGTTCTAATTGAGATGTAATATTTCCTTTGGTTCTAATTGAGATGTAATATTTTATTTTGAATGGTTGAATACTAAAGTTTTACTTGAAATAAGTAATAAATATTAATTGAGAAAATAGCTCATTGGATTAATTCTTCCAAATTAAATGGAATAGTTCTTCAAGTTGATTTTTCTAGATTTAATGGAATAGTTCTTCGAGTTGATTTTTCTAGATTTAATAGAATATATATTTAGAGATTTACAAAAAAACTCAATGTGGATGAAGTCTTTGTAATAAAATATTTCCAAATTTAATGAAATATGTGTTTGTGCATGTTTTTTAACGGTGTACTCATATTTGTTTTGGTCATGAGGTATTAGGCTTGAATGTAAAGAGAAAAACCATAGGTAAGCTAGGGATATATGCATAAAAAAAATACTTGTTATTCATTTATGTGGCTATCCAAGGGATCCCAAGTCTATGTGGAGCAGGAGGGATTTTGTTTATCTCAAAAATATGAGTTATTTAGGTCCAAAGGTGGCATTGGGGAATGGAGGAACGAATTTTCATAATTATAACTCTTTAAATCCTTTTAAAAATCGTTGTGGATTATCATGTCACTCAATTGCAGGTATTTTTTGAATCTTAACTAGGAATAAAATGGATAAAAGGTCTTATTAGGACTAGTAACATTCTTCTCAGTCTAATTGTAGATCAGATTCACCAAATAATATATAGTTATGAACTCCTCTAGTTATCGCATGCCTCTAGGGAAGAAAATTCTGATGTAGATTCTTTATCTAAGGAGGCTTTAAGGATGGTTGTAGATATTGTGGGACTAGAATATTGAGGTGGGGTAGGTGTGGAATTAACATATCTCTCTATTTCCTTTCACTCTTGGAAGACTAAAGCTTATTAACATTATTAATGATCAACTCACTTATGTTATGGGATTATGAACATTATTAGTGATCCTATGCCTTGTTATTCTCAATCACCAAAGTCTTAAAACCTAAATAATACAATTTCAATCTTTTACTCTCCAATGAGACAATGCTATGAAGGAGATTGGTGCATTCTACAACCTGCTCCATGAGATTCTGATTCAAAATTATATGTAGGTTCCATACATATAACATGGATTACTAACTGGCTTTAATCCTCAATGAAATCTTACAAAATCAAATGATTTATGGGAAATTTAATGCTCAAGTGCAACAATTACTAACTGGCCTTAATCCTCAATGCAATATTATAAACTAAAATGATTTCTTTGAAATGTAATCCTTGGAATTGTTAATTTTAGTCTTTTATTTCTAGTCCACAAATGTAACTTATACAATCGATTTAATAATCTTAAAACAAAAATAATTTATCTTGCAGATATTTGACAGTGGATTTATTCCTTGCTTGAATTTGTATATGTTTAGTTTCAATTTGAGAGTTTAATTGTGCAAGTTGTTCATAATTGTTGTTTCCAACTCATTAACATGGAAAACAAATACACGCATCCCTCTGCATGGATTCATGTGGAACAATTGTGAATTTTTATTTTCCTCTATATCAACGATCATAATAAATTGTTGGAGTTAAAGACAAAGTTGGAATTGGAGAATTGATGTACATAATTTACATATCCAATATCCAATATCAATGATTTGCTTTACCATTTCTTAGCCACAAAGGAAATAATGTCCAAAACATATGTGTTATTTCGGCTTACCATTTTTTACATATTGAATATCCAATATACTCCTTTGGGGTGTTGGATGGAAAATATAAAATATGCATAAATATATATTTTAATATTAAAAATTATATATATTTCATATTTATGTTTTATATGATTTTGGATTAATCATTTTATAAAAGTTAAATACCCAATAAAAAAAACTATATATGTACGATATATGTGCATTTAAAGAAAAAAGATCACATTATTTTAAAAGAGAACACAAAGATATTAAACAAAGTATTATATTGAAATCTAAATTCCTATAAAGAATTGGAGGTGAGAAACTATGCATGTACATAACAATATATAGTGACTAGATTGCTGGAAATTTATTTATGAGAATAGGTGTGACCACTATTATCATTAGAAGAAAAACAAATTAATCAGAATGAAAAAACTCCATTTATTACAATATGAGGAAGAAACCCTAGAGTGCATAAACTCTAGACTTAGGAGTTGAGGTGGAAAAAGAAAGGTCATATGATCTCATATTCTTATCACCATAAATTTAGAATACAAACTCATTCCTTAATGCAATACCTCATTATAAATCTCTTGACAAGATCTACACTTGTGAATATATATATATATATATGGGCCTAATGGTTAAGAGCATGTATTTCCTCTTAGGAGGTCACAAGTTCAAATCCAGAGGGGGGTAGTATATGTACACCTCTATAGACTTTAGTAGTCAAATCACCATGCATCAGGGGGTCCATTGTCCCACAAACAAGGGGGTCTCATACACCAAGTTGGTGTCTCGCTTGGCGGTGACCTTAAAATTAGATTAAGTACAACATGAGTGGGCATAATGGTTAAGAGCATGTGTTTCCTCTTAGGAGGTCATAGGTTCAAATCCAGAGGGGTAAGTGTATGTACACCTATGTAGACTTTAGTGATTAAATCACTACACAAAGGGGGGTCCCTTGTCCCACAAACAAGGGGGTCTCATACACTAAATTGGTATCTCGCTTGGCGGTGACCTTAAAAATAGATTATTATTATTATATATATAAAGTATTATTTCCACCATTTTCAAACATTAGAAGGACCTACAAATTGCACTAAAAGTTCAAGATCCAAAACTACCAACATTAATATGGTTTCTAAGATGGCCCATAATGAACACCTAGATCAATCATCCCCTTTGAAACAAGTGGCCACCATTGAATCAATTTCATGTTTTAAGTGTCAGAACTTCAACTCGGTTATGTTCATAGTGAAACACTTTCCTTGATTTGATTACCTGGCAGAGTTTTATTTCTCATTGTTTGTTTGTCTTAATTTTGGTGTCCATGTTATAATTTAGCTTGCTTGATGAAATTAGTGTTTATTTATATAGTAACTAGTTTCTCTTTTTCCTCTGAGCTAGGTGTTCGATAGGGCGAAATGTGAAGCAACTCTACATTTGAAACAAGGAGAATGTTTGGGTCCAATAAGTTTGGAAGATATGGTTGAAGCAAATGCACATTAAAAACAAGATGTGATTTAAGGTAATGTGGTAAACTACATTCTAAAGTGTTCTTTCCCACTACCCTCTTTATGGTGTAAGGATTGTAATGAAGTGGTAATATATTCATGTGTGGATTCGTAAGTTGCTTATTATATAATTGAAACCACACATTAAGAGTAACATTATATTAGTGTGGAACCCAACATTGATTGTGGTACTACTTAATATACTTGGTGCCATTTTTCTACAAAATATCATGGAAATTTTGTTGAATGTTTTGGATCCATTTGGCATATTTTATACTCTATTTAATTCTTTAAAAGAATGGTATTATCCTCTCATTTTGATGAAATAGGAAAAAATACATTAATTGGGGCTAGTGGATGAAAACCCATGCATACTGCATGAAAAGGGATATGATTGTTTGAGATACGATAAGATATGTGTAGTTGTAATGAGCATACAGATGGTATTAATTTTATGTATCTAGATGTTTGGATTTGTCCATCGTGATAATATGAATAGTCATAATGTTGACTACCTATGTATATCCATCAATATAGGGATGGAATAAAGTCAATTTGGTTAGGATGGTGCCCATAATGGCCCAAATTTTAACCAAAAGCTACTATGTAAATAACATTAGAAAGGAAAGTTCAATGTCTTATTGTCATAGGAGGAGGAATAAAGGGTATTCCAAATATTATGTTCAAGGAGAATTTAAAAAAGTGAAATCACCAACTTTTGATGGTGAGGTGAAATTTGGTCAAGAACATGAGACTTGGTTTATTTGGATATGTAAATATTTCGAACTGCATGATTAATCTGGAAATATGAAAGATGGAGTTGCTATATTTAATATTAATGGAAAAGCATATATTGGGTGGGTCCACTCAGATATGTGAAGAAAATCAACAAGAGGAAAATTACTTGGAAGCAATTCAAAATATACTTTCAACAAAAATATATTTCAAATAAGTAATATGATAACAAGGACAAAGAAATAAAGGACTTAAATTTAGGACAAATGACTATGGATGAGTGTGTGAACAAGTTCATGGAGCTATTAAAAACTTGCAAGTATCTCAGTGATGAGAAGGTAACGATCCATCATTTATTAAGCATGTTGTCACAATATTACAAGAATAGGATTGAATTTGATGAGTCTAAAAATATTTATGGAGAAATAAAAAAAGGTTAAACATTTTTATGAAAAGTACAAGAATAAGATACAGATCAACAAGGCATGGAAGGAATTGAAGAAACAAAATATTTAATAAAGATAGAAAGGATTCTTACCTTTTCCATAGAGAAATCAAGAAAGGAGTTTCTAAAAAAGTTTCCCAACACATATTGGAAATAAACTAGTTGAATTAGTGGGGAAGAGACCAAGAGAACCTATGAAATGTTGGGGATCTGGAGGAGATAATTTACTTAGGATTTTCCCCCATAGATATGAGTACAAAAGAGTTGTTCACAACATTCAAGAGGCTACAACAATCAATGATAAAGCAAGGACCATTCATGAAATTCATGCTACCTTATAGGATTGACAAGATTAACAACCAACATCAATGGAAGAAGTTGAAAGTAAGATTGGTAAAAAACATTAAAGTTTCTATTTTGATTGATCTAAGATCTAGTGACAACTATAATGCACTTAAATTTGTTTATTTATATGTTCTTAATAGGTCTAAGCATAAGAAATTATGGTTAGTTCAATCAACCATATCAGGAAAATGGGTTTTAAGGTCCCTCTCCAAGAAAATGGATTACCTTCAACAAGCAATCAGTCACATGAATAAGACAATGGAAGCGTAGTTGGAGTCTTAAATGGAATGAATTGCAGCTCTTGAAATGCATGACAAATGGACTTTTTTTGGGGCAACTTTGAAACAACTGCACCCAAAAGTCCAATTCTCGTGACTTCTAAGGTTTTTTTTTAAAAACCTCCTTGCAAAGGACCTCTAGGGGGGTTGATAAAAAAATAATGACAATTGGACTTTTGACAACAACTTTATAACCATCGCCCTAACAAGTCTAAATTCTCATGACTTTTAAGAGTTTTTTAAAAACCACCCTAAAATGTACCTTTAGAAGGGGGTCTTTTAAACACCCCCCCCCCCCCCCCCAAAAAAAAAAAAATTCATGAGGATTGGACTTTTGATGGTGACTTTACAAGCAATGCCCCCATAAGTCCAAATTCTAATTATTTTTAAGGGTTTTTTTAAAATTATCTTAAAAGGACCTTTAGGGGGGGGCGGTTGAGCCAACCCCCCTCTCCAAAAAAAAAGTCATGATAATTGGAATTTTGAGGGTGGTTTTTTCACAACCAACCACACAAATCCAAATTCCCATAAATTTTGGGGCAACTTTAAAACAACCACCCCCAAAAGTCCAATTATTATGACTTTTGGGGGCAGCTTTAAAACAAACGCCCCTAATAGTTCATTTATCATTCTTTTTTTTCAGGGAGGGGGAGTTTAAAACCGCCTAGAAAAGAAGCTTTAAGTGGGGTCTTTCCAAACCCCCCTTGATCCGAAAACAAGATCTTTGCTACTCTATGACGTTAACATGAATTGCATAAAGAGCATGAACGAAGCTCACAAATCCATACGAAGAGAACGAAACAGCATAGACAATACACATATAAAGACAACAAGTTGATAACGGAGTTTGTCCAGGATGGACTACGTCTCTGGGCCTACTTCTCAATAGGAGGGTCGATCTATAATCTCAGCATAAGGAAAAATACATGGCAATGATACAATGATACCTTGGCGACAATGGCCAGGAAGAGAACCTCTACCCAAAGCACAACAAGACTGCTTCCAGCAACTCTGAAGCCTGAAGACAGTGTAAAACGAGTATAAACACCCGTACCTTCCTCCTGCAGAGCTACGCAATCTCCCTTCTCTCCTTTAGCTACAAAGTCTCCACTCCAAAGCATGATTGACAATGGAAAATGAGAGGGTTTATATAGGCTTGTATGGACTCCTCTCACATGATCCTCATGGTTTCTCAAGTTACAACAATTTTGCCTAAATAGGCATGTGTTTACAACTTCCCTAAGTTGGTTTTCATAATAAACCAACATTTAACAATACCCCTTTAAAATGGCATTGGCTTTTTATGGTTAAAACCATATTATAATAACCATACAAAAACTATTTAAAACCCATAACCAAGTTGAACCCAAAAGTTTGTAAATAGCACGTGGTAATATGTGGTGGCGCACATATTTAGGTGGCATGTAACGTGGATGGGTGGCGTCCAATCCATTTGAAAGTTTGTTTTAAAAAACATGTGACCATGTTATAAAACATATAACCATATCACGTGGGTTGTGGGTTGGAGTTGTAACAAACTCCTGTGCATTGAAAACCAAGCCCCAGCCCCTTTTTGCGCCATTACAAACGTCTCCACGTTTAAATAAACAAACCTTAACAAACATACCAATAAATATATGTAGCCCAAGTGGTGAAGGCGGAGCGCTTATACGAGAGAGGTCACAAGGTCAAACCCCATGGAGGCCATAATTTTGCCTTAGATATATTGGCCAATCTCATGCTGCCACGTGGCGGCCTAGGATTGGTCCACCTCACGCCCAGTCAACGTCCAGTCAACCGCCAAGTCACTGTCTGTATTGCCATGTCACCATCCGTACGTCCAGTCACCATATGCTAGCTTGGATGATACTGCCACGTGTCACCTTGTGACTGGTCTGTATTGCCACGTGTCACCCTGTCAGTGGTGCCACATGGCACCCCATTTTGCCAAATTTCCATCTTTCCTCAATACAACAGAACGCGATAACTTTCTCATACGAAGTCCGTTTGAGGTGAAACGAACGCCGTTGGAATCATCTCGACGAGCCCTTTGATCTGGTGCTAGTTTTTCTGAGATTGGAGGACTTCAAAAATTTTTCCTTCTTGGATCCTCCTGGATCATCCCTCCCCACTGAGAAGCTTTTGGCCTCCAAAAGTCTTTACTAATCAACAGACAGGTGAGGGAATTGCTCCCTCACTTTCTCCTTCTCGATCCACTTGGCTTTGCTTGGATGAGTGCCTTTGATGCCCACTTGAAGATACTCAACATCACCTCTACGAGAAGTCCTTGTCCTTCTGTCCAAGATGACATCTTCCTTTAGCTCATCCATGTACTCAGGAGCAAATTCATCAACTGATGGCAATGAAACATTCTCCCTTTCATCCATGATCATGGGAGGCTCATAGAGTTTCAAGTTCTCCACATTCACCACTGAGTAGATCTGCATGTATGGCGGTAGCTCTAAGCGAAAATAATTCGTCCCAATCTTCTCCAAGATGGTGAAGGGACCATCTCTAATAGGCTTGAGCTTCTTGCCTTCTCCTTTCATCCTCTCCTTGCTGATGTGAAGCCACACTTGATCTCCCACCTGAAACTGATGATCAACTCTATGCTTGTCATGGCGAGCCTTGTACTAGGCTTGAATCTTCTCCAACTGCTCTTGCACTGCTTGATGTACCTGTTGAACTCTCTGAATGAACCTGCGGGCTTTGTCTTCATCCTTGGAAGCACTTGAATCAACCTCTCTCCCATAAGTCAAGTCCAATGGAGTCTTTGGCAAGTACCCAAAGCATGTCTCAAATGGTGAGCTCTGAGTGGAAGAATGCATAGCCCTGTTGTAGGCATGCTGCACATACTGGATCTGTTCATCCCATAACTTAGGATGCTTGTTGCAATAGCCTCGAAGCAAATGGACAACTGTCCTGTTGACTACCTCTATTTGTCCATCGGTCTGTGGATGGAAAGCGGTGCTCCTCTTCAGCTTGGTGTCCATCATACACCATAACTTTGTCCAAAACTCTCCAAGGAATCGGGAGTCTTGATCCGAGATAATGGATGTAGGAAGTCCAAAGTGAACCCATACATGCTGAAAGAAAAGAGAAGCAGCCTGCTCTGTAGTGACCTGCTTTTTACATGGCATAAGAATACACATCTTGCTAAACCTATCCACAACCACATACAAGTAGTCATGGCCCCTCCTAGACATAGGCAAACACCCCACAAAATCCATGGAAATGCTTTCCCAAGGATGGGAAGGAACAGGAAATGGTGAGTACAACCCCAATTTTCTATTAGTGGGCTTACAAGTAGAGCACATCACACACCCCTTTACATATTTTGTTACAATGTCTTTCATGCAAGGCCAATACACAAGTCTTTGCAAATGAGCCAAAGTCTTACCTACCCCAAAATGCCTTGATACAAGAGAAGTATGAGCTTCTCGTATTACATGGACTCTTTCACTGATAGGAACACATAACTTGCCCAAATGATAGAGAAAATTTCCCTGCAAATAGTAGTCTCCCACCTGTGTGCCATTGGTTAGCTTCTCATAAACCTCCTTGAAATCATCATCAGTAGCATACTGCTCAACATAATTCAAAACAATAGATGCAACAATAGGAGGTCTAGAAAGCATATCTGCCACTTTGTTACTAGTACCCTTCTTGTACTTGATCACTAGATGGAATTGTTGAAGAAATCCCATCCACCTGAAATGACGAGCTTGCTGGAGCTTAGTCTGGGAGTAGAGATACTGCAAGGGCTGATGATCGGTGTGGATGATCGTCTCCTTACCCATCAAGTAGTGTTTCCACTTCTTGACACTCTGAACCAAAGCATACAACTCTTTGTCATAGGTGGGGTAGTTGATCACTGCTTGAGTAAAAGTCTCTGAATGGTAGCAAATAGGCTTGCGGTGCTGCATCAATACTACCCCCATGGCATATCCACTGGCATCTGTCTCTATCTCAAATGGCTGCTGCAGATCAGGCAAGGCTAGGACTGGGGCGATGCTGATCTTTCCCTTTAATGTGTCGAAGGCTTTCTGCTACTTACC